>OMNV01014658.1:3043-29515 GCA_900303265.1 Brotula barbata
TTTATTTTATTTTATTTTGTTTTGTTTTGTTTTGTTTTGTTTTGTTTTGTTTTATTTTAACAAAACTAGCTGAGAGACTGAGAAAAACAGAGGAGGATGGGAGATGGTGTGAGAAACACATATGAGTAACATATGAGTAAATATGCTTGACTACGCAAGACTCTCTCTCTCTGTCTTTCTCTCTCTCTCTCTCTCTCTCTCGCTCATTCTCTTGAGTCGTTTCTCACGAGAAATCCATTTTCTTTAATTTAACCGGGGAATTATGGGCACTTCTTATCTCCATATTGTAGGATGAGAAAAGTTTGCCTTATTCATTTAATGGAAAAACTGCCAATTTGCATCTGAACTTTGTTAACTTCTACAATATTTGCATATGTTTTGTGCAAAACTGGAATGAAACATGACGCTCTCGGACGCTCTCGCACACACACAACCACACATACACCCGCATATAAAACACCTACTGTACATACATGGAAAAACTTCAATAATAGTCTGGCGAGTCATTGAATCGATTGTCTTGTAAACACCATGATGTCATTGAAATGGACACAATCGAAGTACAGCGTAAGAGACCTAAATTAAGAATAAATCAATTAGATCAGTGTTGAGTGCACTCAAAAGTTAACAGTTTGAGCTGTGGTTCCAATAATAGCCGTGTGAAACTCAGACACACAGAAACCATCCTCCTGTTTATCCACGCACAACCCTGAAGGATCCCTTTTGGACCACTGTTTGCTTTTGTGAACCTGTGCAATTCACCAAACGAACCCACCCCTTGTGCGTTCAGATCCCCCTCACTTTTCACGAGGATCGCAAGGGCAACCTCGATGGCCCTGGAGGTCAAGAAGAAGAAATCAGGAACTAAGTTATGATATTAGTACTGGCTGCCTGGACACTGAGACGGATAAAGAGACGAGCTTCAAGGACCCGGACTGAGAGCTGTGAGCAGGTCCACCTCCGCCATTGTCCTGCTCTGGTTTGTTTGAAGGTTTGGAGACATGCATTGTTGACTGTCTCGCCCCTTGGCCAAAACTACAGGGCCTCTTCTCTCCCCTACACAGGGCCCCTCAAGCTCTCTCTCTCTCTCTCTCTCTCTCTCTCTCTCTCTCTCTTATTCTCAGCTATTCTCTCTCCTCCCTGTCGATCTTCTACTCTCCGTCAGTCTTTACCCTTTTTCCTACTCAGTCTCATTGAAGGAAAACAAGCAGGCACGCACGCACACACACACACACACTTCCATCCTTTTCCTTGTGCTCACTGCCCATATCTTTCTCCTTTCTCTCTTGCACCCCCCTTCCTCTCGTTCCCTCCCTTCCCCCTCTGCCTTCCACCCCTTCCCCCCCATCCACCAATCCCCCATCCTTCTTAAACAGAATGTGCGTGCTGCTGTGAATGAGAGAACGCACACACTCACACACACACACACACACACACACACACACACACACACACACAAACTGGTGCTTTACCTCCCCTAGGAGTTGTTCTTAACTCGCTGACTGAGGCACGCTCTTCTTGCAAGTGTGTGTGTGTGTGTATGCGTGTGTGTGTGTGTGTGTGTGTGTGTGTGTGTGTGGTTGTGTTAATGCAGACCGTGCATGGGGGGTGGGGGTTACTATGTTTTTGTGTGTCTGTGCTGCTGACTCCACACATGATCCCCATTAGAGGCTGGCGGGAGCAGACACACATACATTCACACATAGCGCACACACCTACATCCACACCCACACACACACACATATACATACGTTTACAGACACACACATAGTACATAAAGATACACGTGTATACGCACATGCAGATATACGCACATCAAGCACACACACACACACTCTGCGGGGTTCTGGGGGGCCTGATCCCGTTGCACCCCTTAGGCTTTTCCACTGCAAAGCGGCCTGCGTTGGAACTAGTCTCCGAATGGAATTTTGAGCATTCCCATCACCAAAATCTGCTCTGCCCACTCAAACTTTGACAGCGAAGGTGGGTTAATGTTGACCACCATGTATGCCGAGCATCAAACGTGTCTCAGCCAGAATCACCGATGAAACCGGACAAGTTGTGAACCTTGAGGGGAATTCGAACGTTTAACTTAGCCGTAGCATCCGAGCTAATCGTGCGATAGCTCCGAGGTAGACACGGGTTAACCTGACTACGATGAGAGACTTCTGGCCTGTTCAAAAGAGGACAAAAAACACATGGGAAGTCACAATTTAATGCTTCGTTTCAATGCTTAGTGTAAAACGGATCACTCGCCAATCATATCTGTCACCTAGATAAAAACGACCTCAAAGCAGTGTGATAATCACACGTGGACGTGTGCTGCTGTTGCTTTGGTTTAATTACGATTACATTCCCCATGTCAGCTATGTTTGTTCAATGATTACGATCTTATACATATTACTCTGCAGGGCTTACATCATATTTGTTCCTCAAGAGCATCAGACATGGAGAGGGAGCGAAACCTCACCACCGCCACTGTCACACTGAGCTCGGCACACACGCTCGAAGAGAGGAAACGTGTTGAACCCGCAGATTCGCTCATTACTGTCGAATCTAAGCGTTAATGTTGGCATTGCTGAAATCGTCGTACGCTCTGGGTTTAGGGGAATACTGATCGGGCCGTACGTCGTAAATAAGGCCACAATGCTGATTCATGTGGAAGTCGAGCGCCGGGATCGCCGTCGTGTCCCAGGGTGGTTGTTGGAAAGCTCTCTACCTGACTGCTTGGAGATCAGATTTCAGCGAGGGTAAAGTAGGATTCTGCCTCCAGTAGTGAACACACACACAGACGTTTTTGATCATTTGCGACTTAATTTCAGACACATTAGGACGGTGACGAGCGTCTGCAGAGGTCACAGACGATGTAAAGTATCGCAGGAGCGCGTCCACTTTGGCTCGGGTCCAAAAGCAGACACGTAAACAACAATTCATCAGTGTCAACAAAGAATTGGGAGGGACAATAAAATACAGTCTTGGCAGGTAAGTGGGGCACATCAGCGGTGTTATCTCTGAAAGCTGCTCTTTGAGTATCATTACTTTCTTTAACATCAATTTTATAGCATTTCAGCCACGGTGGACCAAACACAGTGGGCAGTAACAGGAAAAGAGGGAGGGACTGACAGAAAGAGAGCAGATAATGTGATTTCAGAATCAGGATCCACACCCAGAGCATCATCGGTACGAGGAGTGAGAGTTCCTTTTGAAAAACAGTGAGCGATGTCAATGCAAAACAATAATTATTCCTCGATCTCATGTGTGGAGGTAAAAAAAATAAATCTGGATCATATAATTTGTTTCGCCGGTTCCAAGCTTCGTAAATCCTAAGAAGATTATAGAGTTTATGAAGATCATTTTGGGTCATAAGAGAAAAAAAGTCACTGTATTCAAAACGACATATTGTTGAGCGAAAACTGTCTTTCGCTTCATTTTGGAAAAGTGATACCACATTAAACTGAATTCCGACACATTCTAGACACCTTTAGTGGATTATTGCACGTTGGAGATAGTCACAATAAAATATTTTTGGGATAAAAATGAGAAGATTAAGAAGCGTAAAGAACCTTACTTACACAAGGAATTACAAACATAATGCAGAGACACACTACTGTAAGCAGCGAATAACATTTGCAGTGTGAGACTGAATCAGGATTATGAATGGAATCAGGATTATGAATGGAATCAGGATTATAAATGGAATCAGGATTATAAATGGAATTGGAATTTTTGCTAAGTATTAGAATCCTCAATGAAATTGGAACAGAATTTGATCAAATCAGAGCTGGAATGAAAATCAGAATCAAAATTGGAATCATTACAAAGCACCAGAACTGAAATTAGAATCAAAACTGGAGTTCAAACCAAAAATGGGATCAAAATAAATATGTGAATTAGAGCTGAGATGACAATTGACTAGGAATTTGAATTAAATTATGGTCAAAAAATTAACCAGAATTGGAGTCAGAACCATAAATCGTTATAAAGACAATCAAAATGGGACTCGTGGGTCAAACACAAACACAAACCGGATCGATTGGAACCCTTTGTAAATCAGAATTGGAATCAGAATCGGGATCACAACAACCGGAACAGTGAGATGTTGACCTGCTTACGTGGTGCTGACAAATTACAAGAAGCAACCTGCAAACCCAATGACACGCTGAATGCTGGGGCTGGCGTATTGTGGCACAGATAAGACGTACGGCATGACGGCAGACTAAACATAAACACGCCGCTGGTATACATTCAGAGCTGAAGAATTTCTCCACTGCCGCAGCTCCGTAAAGTTGGGAAGGGCCGACGTTCAAAGTGAATATAATGAGCGCAAGATTCAAGACGGGCGGATAAATACGACGACAGCCATTCTGAAGAGGGTAGTAACACCTCACCGTGATGCAGCGCGCGGTGTTCGATACAGTGCTCCCCCTGAATGCAACAGTAGCAGCAAAAACAAAGGCAGAAAGAGAGATAATCAGTCTTAAGTCCTCATCTAAACTACACCCAGTCTGTCCACTGCCTGCTGGCTCTGGGGATTGTGCTGGAGTTTTAATCCACTTAAAAGCAGAGGACCTCTGCTGCTGTTTCTAAGGGGCTTGACCCACACTACATGTGTACGCGCTCTCACACCAACTCACTCACATTCGGCACACAAACATGCGTGCCTCGCCGTCGTCACGCACAAACTTGCTCACACCTTCTAAGCACACATGCGGTTTTTGTTACGCGTATACACACAGAGTATTAACACGCCAACATATTCCATCACACGCACTAAGCACGAAATTAAAGCATCCTGGCAGTCTGGGATGTATTGATTATGTGTAGGATAATACACGTGTTATTAACCAACAAGAGTCAGAGGTTTTTGTCATAACAGGGCCAGAATGAACCCCTTAATTTAAGCCCAAATAGCAGGCTGATGGATTACCAAGGCCCAGCCTGACCTGAGTGGATTTATTCAGGACAGGTCAACAGTCATTCCGCCATTGTTCATCTCCACTTTATACTGTAGGTCTAGTCCCGTATGCGTGCATGTGTGTGCGAGAGAGAGCTTGAACTTCTCAACCTGAATATCAGTTAAATTTTAAGAGTGGTTTCATCATTTATAAAAGCCTAATTGTATTCCTTTGCACTAATACACTTGAAAAATAGGTGCAATTCATCATACGTATTTACTCATAACGCCCATATTAATGCTGAATCGAGTATGTTGAAAAATCAACCAGCACACAATATTTTTCTTCAGCAACAAAAATAACTTTACTTGTGCTTAAATGCTGTATTTCGTGCCATGGACAAACTGTCATACTTTTCCCCTTCTTGCACCAACGTTTGTCGTTATCTAATTTGAAATGTACTAATTCCTTATTCTTGCGGAGGGAGGGCGAACCACTGACTTGAACAGCTGCTTCATGACCCAAAAAACTGTCAGTCTTTCCCTGGAATAAATTGTGGACTATACCATGTTTGGGTACAGGGGGGAGACGGAGACGTGAATTCTCATAAAATTGCGGTTTGGACGCCAGAAAGCCCGTTTTTGTGTTAACGTTAATCGACGGTGTTGTTATAAAGACAAAATCTTGCATAATATCTCGGTGTAAGCGATGAAATGGGTAAAAAGGAGAAATTACTCCGCGTCTCCGTCCCCCTTGTTTCAGCGCCGTGTTTCTAGAGGACCCATAGTAGAATCAATTCAGCAAGAGGGGAGCTTGAAACCGTCCACTCATGCTTTCCTCCGAGTGTGAGAGAAACACAGTTGAAGTGAACACACAGAGCAGTCGGCCGCACAACATGCACACACAACAGGCAGGGAAAAACAACCACACTCTGCATCCACTTACAATCATACTACAGTACGACTGAACAAAGAGTACAGGAAACGACACGTCCAGGCAGGAATGCTGTAGGTACAGTCATACAGGAGACTGTCTAAGTTGAAAGTCACTGCAAACTAACTGAAGACTCCAACAAAAACAACAAACAGCAGCATTTTCAGGCCTCCTCATACACAAGGATCCTCTCCTGTGGGATACGTGTAAACATTTTAAACATTAATCTGTTTAAAATGTTCAAACTAACCCCACAGGAATTACACAGGCTATACATGTTCATCATTTCAAGAGTTTGCTTGTGCATCAACTCATCTCACCTGCTGGCAGATGTTGAATACAGATGTTGCAATAACCTTCATCAGGTAAAGCCACTATTAACACGATGAAGGTTAACGCAGCTCAAGAACACACGTCGGTGAGTTTGGCGCGCGTGCACGTGTGTGTAGAGCCGTGTGCGTGCATTCCTGTGTGCATGCGCGCACAGGGCACGCGTCTGTAGGGGCCACACAGGTCCCTCGTTGAAAGGGAAGCTTTATTCTCCCAAACTCACCACAAAACAAACTAAATTAGTTCAAAGTGAATAAATTGGAGCAGTGGTCATCAAATTTAGGATAATGCGATTGTTGTCTAGCTCTGAGCCTATCATGTAAAGGTACAACTCAGGCATTTTTTTTATCCTTATCTCCTTCATTCCTTCAGCACTCTTACTGTAAAAGATGTGAGTGGAATTTTACTTGTCTTGGTTCACATTCGAAGTTATGGATACCAACTATCCACAACATAATCTTGACACATTTACCTAGTTTGGTCGTCACATAAATCTCACAGACCCTTGAGTACCTTCAGGATATTTTGAGTTAGAACAAATAAGCCCCAACGAACACAATTGATGAACGAAAATGTACAAAATTACAGCTATAATACTGTTACATCCCTCGCTCAATTCTTGACTACTGGGCTCAGAACTTATCAATCAATGCTTGATTGTTTGAGTATAATACTTATATAAATATACATATATGTGTGTATAAATCTATACATATATATAGATATATACATCAGGGATGCGCCAATATGTAAAATCTAGGCCGATACGATACCGATATTTAAAAAATCAATTTGGCCGATAAGCGATACTGATATCAATATTTTTTTTAATTTTTTTATTTTTTGTCATTTATTCCCCCTTTTGTGTCAAAGAAAGACAGGAATCCTATTTATAAAACCTCGTGTCATTGAGTCATGGAGAAAATAAGCTGCGGCGACAGGTCGACAGTGCAGGACACGCGTGGACCCGCAAAATTAATGAGACACAACAGATTAACATCGGCTGACCGGCATCGCTGAACGCCACCTTATTTGTTGATATGCCGATTGCCAGTCAACAACGTGAATATCGGCCGATACCGATGTTGAGCGGATAAACCATCGCATCCCATTATACAGTATATACTTCTATATATGCCACTAAGTTGACGAAAGATGATGGTGGACAAATAAGTTGCAACCCTGTCATTCCTGCATTTTTGGGTTTGGATGTTGACATATTTAAAATGTAAATCTTTCAGAGTTAGTAACCGTTACATACTTTTAAATCTGTGTCCAGAATATTACAATCACACTTCATGGAACAAACAGGGGATTCAATTACGGTCGGACTCATTACATTTCCATTTGTCAAGTGAAAAAAAAAAAAGACGTCCTCCAACAGGGCAGATCGACATCAAAACCACGCTGGTCAGGCAGACCACAGCTGTTACTCCAAACTCAGTTCAACTTCATTAAGCCAAACAAGCTGCTAAAGACGTCTTTAGTGTTTACTGTCATTATTCCCTGTTTTCCTCACAGTTAATCCACGGCAGCAGGAACTGTGTGGTTGAAGAAACTCTTAAACAAATCATCGAACCCACAGCCTTCGTCTGGACCAAAGTGCTGCGCTACGGGCCCTGAAAATGAGAATGAGGATGATGTTCGTGATTGGAAAAGCACAACGGCAAACAGCACGAGTGCTCGACCGACGCTGCGTGGTTCGCCGCGTGGTTGACGCGAAGAATTTTGTGGTCGGATTAGAGATCAACTGCTAAGGGCATCTGAGAGATGAACGCAAAGGTTTGTACGTCACATGAGTGTAACGCAGTCGTGTTGTGTTGTATCGTGACGATCTGTCTTATGAGTCCCACGGATCATCTGTTGGAGCGTTTGCATATGCGTGTGCACTGTATATGTACATGCAAGGGACCGGCAGCGCACACACACACACACACACACGCACGTCACATATGCCCGGTGTGTGCATGTATTTACTCGTGTGTATTCTCATTTGAATATGTTTGCGTGCACCTCGTGGAGGGGTGTGCTTCCGCGCCACCAGCCCACTCGCCAATGTCACCTTCATGGGTGGCTCCGTCGTCGGAGCATCCTTCAGAATGTAACAGATTAGCTTTGCAGGCAGGGATGTTGATGAGGTCATCACTTCCCAAGGTCATACCTACACACATCTAGCTGTAAGCCCACTGGCATTAAAAGCCCCCCCTCACCTCTTCAGATCCTATAGAGGCTTGATTGTATCTCCTCTCTGCGCAAATCTGAATAAGGCCGAACAAACCACATCCAACAGGATAAGCCTTATTGTAATACTTAGCGATAGAGTCCACCGCTTCGGCCCCAGCAGGCTTCCTTCTCCCCGTGCACACACTTGTGAAAGGCTGGATAACTCTACGCCACGTTGCAGCGTTTGTCCCTGACAGGTTCTCCTACTGACGTTTAATCCCTACATGCAGGTCTGAGTAACACGGGATGGTTCGGGATCTCTTAACGGAGCCATCAATGTCTCCGCCGTGCTAACGAAACACAATCTGCGCAAAAGTGGTGGATATTAAAGCCGCTGAGCATCTTTAAGCAGCAGGCCCACCTACGGTCCCTTCTTTCTGTGTGTATACAGTAACTTAAGTGTAACAAGTGTCATTTTCATTTTTCACCAACATGCTGAATACTGCACCGTGTCACTTTTTTGACCTGAATACTTCATACGTCAGATTGGTCTGGTGTCAAAGGCCGAGTGTGATTATTTTTGTATTTGTAATGTAAACAAACCTGCACCATGGACGTCTTGTGTGTGCCTGGGAATACACACACACACAAACCACACACACAGAACGTTCTAGCTGGAGCCTCTGTTAGAGGACGGAGCTTTGAAAAATGTGTGTTAGGGACTAAAACGAGTGAAAGTGCAAGAATGGTTCACTTAATGTAAACAAATGACAATAAGACAGAGTCAGTGTGCTTCAATATATGAACGCATTCATAAATTATGGAGTTTTTCTCCGTTATTTCAGATGCAGCTACGTATGCTCATTCCTTGTGTGTGAAGACGCAGAGGTACAAAGCTTCTGATTGGCCAATCAGCAAGAAATGAAACATTAACGCTCCAGAATGTTCATCTACATGTAAGAAAATGGAAGCGGAGTCGGACTGGGAGCCGCGTGGACCGAGCTAGGAAACATCCATCATCTTTAGACCGTTCATTTATTATTTTATCAATTAATTTTTCATTTTTTCGTATCAATACGGTGTAAACCTATGTTTTGATGCGCGGTTTGTTTAGTTAAGTGAGTTTTTTCTTTGTGGTACTCTCTGTTTGTTATTAGTATAAAGAGTTTTAAAAAGGCAATCAAACCTTCAGCATGCATTCGCTGTTTTGCACACCGAAACAGTTTAGTTGTTTGTGTCATCTCCTCTCGAAACGGGCACTATTGTCTCTAACAATGCCTGCAAACAATGGCGGAAAACTGCTAAGGCCTTCCCATCGCGTTACTCCCGGGGTTGTGTAACCGTTCGGCAAATAGACAGACTTGTACAAGAGCTGCATCTGCATGTGTACTAATTTCCCTCCACTCGCTGATTCTCCATTGAAGCCAAATCTTTCTGCTGCACAGTGCTACATCTCTTTCTGTAGTCCCTCCTCTCATGAGACAATGAACACATTGAGGCAAATCTGTTTCCACAGCCTGTGAATAAGAGACAGCCAGCTTTGTTTAGCACGAGTGTGCGCACACGTGTACGTTTGTGCGCAACAGATAAAGAACAATTGTGTTTGAGGACGGACACGCAAGTATTTGTGTATCCATGTGCAAATGTGTGTGCGCGTGTGCATGTGTGCGAGGATGCTTGCGTCATGCGTTTGCCTTGTGAGTCACCCGCTCTTGCATTGGGCTTAAAGTAGTGATTAAGAGCACTCCTGTGTCTCGTTTGTCTCCGCTCTGACTCTCGGAGGCCCAAACGAGCAGTCTGAGTCGTGCTGCTTCCGCCGTCACTGTCCCACCTCTGCCCGCCGCCCAACAGGTTGCTGTGTAAATAATGAATCGTGCATGCGTCCATGAGTTTGAAATTTGAGATTGATTCAAAAGGGAGACAAACATGTGACCGCAATCACCTGTCCTTCACACAAAGGAATATCTGTCGTTTGAAAAAAAAACAACCCAAAAAAACAACAACCAGGCACGTCTGCGGTCTCTCATCCACATCAGAAAAGGTAATGAGAGGACCGGGCTTACATTTGAACAATAACGCTGAGATAATTGCAGGTGAGACACGGAGTAGAACGGCGGCAGCAGTGAACACTTAAGTGACGTCTGCTGTTGATGACTAACGCTGTGCGACTACTTCTATGGAAAAAGGAAGAAAAAAAAAAAAAAGGTTTGTGGAGAGCAGTGATAATTCATCCTGAAAATAAATCCATGACATATTCACACACTTCATATAGACTTAGTTATATATAATTTAGTTATTTTAAGCTGCTGGCGTTGTGTGCTTTCTCTCTTTTTCAGGGCAAAACAAACAAATCATTTGACTTTGCAGTGTGCAGCCGTTTTGGAACTCTTGCACCATCTAGTGGCCGCACACCTTGTATTACATGTTAGTGCTGTCCAGTGCACATGGAATGCAGAGACGATAAGGCTTCTGTGAGGCATATTTCTTTACTTTACATTGGTGCACGTGAGAAATTACAAAAAATAGCCACATGGTAAACAACTTAAAGTGTTATAATTAGGACACAACTCACTATCAGGTGTGTGTTTGTTCCAATGAAATGGTACTGAATGGATGATAAACAAGTGAATAAGAGTGTTTATGTAGCACCATCACATAGGACTACATCTGCAGCAGCTTGTTCATTTCCAGCCATGGCCATTTTCATTGTCTGTTTCTGCTTCATCTGATTGTCCCGACATACGGAGAATTATAATCCTGCAGCATCTCCGGTCCATATTATTCCATTGAGTTCTCCGTGATGCCGTACAAATGAGGAATGCCGTCAATGAGTACACACAGGCCTCACTGCTGTAACTTCACATGTTCGGTTTCTTCATCGTCACTCTATATGCCTTGATCCTCTTCCTCTTCTTGTTCTGGCAGGCTGCCGGGACACGGCTCCATGGTAACGGCCACGCCCATGCCGCTTCGTCCCATGGTCATGTCGCTGACATAAGTCCATTCATTACTTTCCGGACAGTAACACTCCACGCTGGACAGGAAGTCATGCTGGTTAAAACCTCCTGGACACACACACACACACACACACACACACACACAGACAGACACGCACAGAGACATGCACACAGAAAGTTCATAAAGTATTGAAATTGTCATCAAATGTGTGATAATTAGATTTCATTACTTAAGACACACACACACAGTAATACTGCCTTTCGTTGGCTTGAGTGCCTGTCAATTAATCAATAAGATTAATTCTTGAATACATCAATAATATGGTGGGAGAAAAATGTGTTATTGAATACATTTATTATTAAAATTTACAGATGACTGAAAAGAATCCACTGCAAACAAAACTCCTGCTTAGAAAAGTTGAGTACCCCCCGGAAAATGTACTCTAATTACTCTAAGAACTCATGAAGAACGGCCCCTGTCTAAATCTGGTCTGTGTTAATTCATCTCTCATAAAAATTGGAGATTTTATCAGGAGTAAAAATTTGGAGAGTTTGGAATGAAATCCTGAAAATTGTTGATTGATGAAATAAAAAAATGCCACTATTGGGGAAACATGTTCATACAAAATGAATTTGAGAGACTTTGTTGTCTTAGTATTCCAGTATTAAAGCATGAAATGAACCTTTATTTCATCGTTTAAACACTCATTCTTTCAAAATGTGAAATTTGTGACTGAACTGACCCAGGACGAAGATGCGTCCCTGGTAGACCGTGACTCCGTGTGCGCTGCGGCTGTGCTGCATGGAGGCTCTGGGCTCCCAAAAGTTCCTGTTTATGTTGTAACGCTCCATAGAGCGCAGCTGGCTCCGCCCATCGTAGCCTCCTATGGCGTACAGGTAGGAGTTCAAACATACCAACCCTGCAACAACACACACACACATCATACCTGTTCGGTTTAAATTGTAACTTGCTGAAGACACACACACACACACGCACCTACACACACGTCCTGATGAAACAGTTCACAGTGAAAAATTAAACTCACCCAGCCCGCTGCGTACAGTAGACATGGGAGCCAGCTGTTGCCAGGTGTTGGTGTCAGGCTGGTATTTCTCAGCAGTGTTCCAGCGGGTCTGACTATCAAAGCCCCCCACCACGTACAAAGCCCCCCCACATGCCACCACACCCGCACCCAGGCGGGCTACAGACATTGGACTGACGAAGAACCAGCGATTTGACTCTGGATCCCACCTGGCAAAAACAATAACCAGGAAATCAGAACAGTGATCAGAGCGGAATCAATCAACATAATTAAACCGCGTGAAAGATCCTTTGTGTTATTCATCTCTTATCCTTGGTGTGTGTGTGTTCGTGTAGTTAATTTAGAAATGGCTGATCAGACTATTATTACTATTATTATCATTATTATTGACATAGTACAGTAGAATATAAAGTCCAGATTACAGAGTCCACAGATTACTATTAAAGATAAAAGTGAAACCCATCGAATTTGTTTCAACAGAATTGCAACAAACAAGCTTTCAATTTGTGTAAATATTATTTTTTTTTTTTTGGTGAACATAGAAATGTGCGAGGGGAATCCAAAATGCTCGGTTTGTTTCCCGTTCCTGTAGTGTCTTACTGATATTTCTCTGCTGGATGTTGGGAGCATCGCTGGGAAAATGTATCTTTAAAATTGTCCAATTTCCTTTCAATCAGATTCGTTCACAAGCAGCCGTTTCTCAAAATACGTCCAAGTGGTGTCAGATGGGGTAAAGTACCCTTTGTGATGAGCACCATTTATCGCTACAAAAGGGTGCAAATGCTCCTTTCAATGCATGTAAAAAGTTGTTTGCATAGGAAAATGTGCAAACATCAAAAGACACCGTGGCTCAGTGTAATTGATTGAAACACATTTTTGGCAGACCTCGTACCTGTTTGAACACCATATTGTTTCAGATGAACACAGAAACATCTTCCAGCTCTATTTTTCAGTCCAACCATAACAGTTAAGGCTCAGCCGTGGTTCACCTCTTTGACTGAGATGAACCTCTACAGAGAGATGTCAAGCGTGCCCGACAGGATCGACATTCCTGAGTGAGAATTGTGTCTCGACATGTTTTGTAAAAAGCCCGCGTCGTTGTCTAATTACTCGCGGAGGAATACCTCCAGTGTGTGCGATACCTTCTTGAGTGCGGCTCTCCCTTTCCCCTCTCTCGTGCCATTATCCATACTTACACGGAGGTAACTGCACTTGATCTGTGAATGTGTGCATGAGAGAGGAATGCCTCAACATTCATCTCTTTAAATAGGATGTCATTCAAATTAAATTGCACGTGGGGCCCCTGCTTACGTAAATAAATCCTTACAAATGGGGTGAGCGGCCCTGTCGTCTCTCACCTCTCCACGCTGTTGTGATGAGTGGAGCCCTGCGAGCCTCCCACGGCGTAGATGCTGCCGTCCACCACGCCCACCCCCACCCGGTTCCTGGGGATGTTGAGGGAGGGTTGCTGGCTCCACTGATTTGTCATCGGGTTGTAGCAGCAGAGGGCGCTGGACTCTGTGTTGTTCTGGAGCGACAAGTTCCTGCCGCCAACCTGGACACATGAACAAAGATTAGAAATGAGTTGACTTTGTTCCTTGTCAGTTCCACTTAGTGCATATTTATCATTTCAAAACTGCCGGGTTTACTCATAATTGGCCACCACAACTTTTAGATTCCCAATCAATGTGCAGCCTTGTCTGTGTTGTATTGGAATTTCTACATCTACAGAGGATAAAGCGAGCGACTTTCAATCATGAGGGCCAATGGGATTGGCTAACGCTTCATTGTGCCGGCACAAATGAGCTGTGATTTGCTAGCAACAACATCAGTCAGGAGGGGATTCTAGCAAATCACGCTCCGTTTCCATGACGCTGTTTTCTGCCCTGAAGAGAGATGGACATGGAGGCAAAGCAAGCGCAGGATTTCTCATTAACTTGTGTGTCTGCAGTGTGAAATAAAAGATGATCAACAACGGTGAGGGGGAGGAAAACAGAGTGACTGAGAGTCACGGTCATTTATGTATTAACTGAAAGGCTTACACGATATTTGCCATTTCTAACGCTCTAAATTGTAATTGCAAGAACGGCTGCTGTACCTACAGTCCAACCGCACACACGGAAGGTCAGAGTTCACATCAGAATCAGCTTTATTGGTCAATTTTGCGGTTATCAGTGTCTCGTTTTTGTGTTTTTCTTATATTTACCCACACCATACAAATACAAAAAAACAAGACAGACAGATTTGCTTATCCAAAATGTAGACATTATATACAGTGGTATGAGTCGTGGCCTGATTGGGCTCTGGGCCTCATTCTACAGTTGAAAAGGGATGGGAAAAAAGATTAAAACACACTGCTGGAACAGAAGAGTAAGACATTGAAACCATTCCAGCAAGACATACAAAATATGATCAAAGAAAATCCAAACAAATATGGACAAAATGATCACTGGTACGATAGTACTATCGTTCTGTCTTCCAGGTATTACTTAACCTTTCAGTACACAGACGGAGGCTATGCTTATTTGCTTTTAATCACAGGAAAAACGTTAAAAAGGGTGAGACTTCTTTATTTAGTATAATTATACCAGTGTGAAGAATTTGATCCAACAAAAGTCATAATAACTGGCTGGAAAAAATAAAACGCTGCAGTACCTGTCGCATGCCTGCGCTGGTTAAACGATGCATTTAATAATGGCTGGAAATTACGCAAAATACTTATAAGAGATTCAAACGTCTTAAGCTGTATAACGGAGAATTTAAAGTGGTGGGCTCATCTTATGCTTTTGTTTTCATTTCTTTACATTTTTATTGATTTGTAATCTGTCGTTTTCATGTCTTTACGCCCTTGTAAAGTACTTTGAACTGCGTTTGTGTCTGAATGGTGCTGTATGGATAACGGTGCCTTACCCTGCCTAATAATACAAAGTACACTAAGAAATGTGTCTATTCAGTTGTAAAAGTAATTTCAGCCTATGTGCACTATATTATTCTGGATAACGTCCTTAGAGATATTATATGAAGGATAACTTCTCCCACAAAGATAACATTGACTGTGTGCTTGCTTTGTTTGTCACAGTCATCATTTCCTCAAGCGGTCAAATAACCAGCAGGAAACACCTGAGGTACCAAACCAGTAGAAGTTGTCACAAGGACACACCCTGAACAGCTAAAAAGTAACCACAAATCTTACCAATTTAGGCAACTGGAAGAGACGAAACTACAAATTCTGTACTAAAGTACCAGTGAGACAGTAATCTTATCTGTATACTGCACATGCAAATTCGATTTTGTCTACGCTTCTGTTGTGCACAAAGAATGACATCATCGCATCTGATCATAACGTTGCATTGCATCCCATCTTGTCGTTTTTTTTTTCTTACTGTGTACAGGAGTCCAAAAAGTGCACAAGCTGCCAGGCCACTGCATGGAGCCGCCATGTCGGCCAGTTTTAGCCAGACATTCCTCCTGGGGTCGTACGCCTCCATGGACGCCAGAGAATGCTGTCGGTATCTGTGCAGGAAAAGCAGTGAGAATTTGATTCATGGGACCTCAGGGGACGTCAGGGGACGTCAGGGGACGTCAGGGAACAACAATTTGAAGCAGATTACAAAATAGTGCAACTGCGACAGGTACTGATGCGTGTCTCCTAACAACCACTAGGGGGCCTGACAGGTTAACTGGACTGTAAACCAGGATGTCCTTGGCTGATCTGCGATGTTCTTGTCATTATTTTAATGATCGTAATATCAACGCTTTAACCAACAATACACAAGAAAGTATTTACAGAGAAGTGTTTTGGCTTTTTTTTTCTCTTGGCCCTAACCCTCTTCCTCAAACAATGTGTAGTATATTTGGTCCTTCTTGATGCACACCCTAATTGTCTCGTGTGGAAGACTCAAATGAAGCGAGTGGAATTTACTGTGTGTTTTCTTTTCTATCAAAGTGAAATCAGTTGAAGATGTTATGGACTCTTTATTACCCGCCAGCCACGTAGATGAGTTGCGTTCCTCGCTGAGGGGCAGGGGGTAGGGGCTTCCTCAGTGTCATATCCTGGAAGATTTTAGAGAGGAAGTCCTTACAGGAATTGGCCTGGAGTTGAAAGAAAGGGTTCGTGAGTGAAAATGTGTGAAAAGCTGCTGACTGGACAGAATTCTGGAAGGCATGAGTGTCCTTGCATTACCTAATGTAAGGATTACCTTGCTGAGAATGGGACAGGACAGAAGCTGGTTCTTCAGGAACTTTGGAGGCAGGGCGTAGATGTGGACAGCGTTCAGGAGGGCATGAAGATACTGGGCTCTACCCTCCATATCCCAGCGGACCCAGTCTGTACAGGCTTTATATACCTGACAGAGTTTCATTCAAAATATGTCCAACAGTTAGATTCTTTTTCAACTCGGTCCTGATCAAACATGGCTGATTAGAGCATAATGGCACACACCTCAGACTCACAGAGCACTTTGAGACTGTCCTGACTGATGAGCTCCAGCAGCTGGCAGTGAGAGAGGCTGAAGAACTCGTCCACCTTTGTCACCTGTAGAACAGACGAACATAGTGGAATAAAAAAAACCAACCACGAGTCGGGTTTGTCAGCCAGTGATAATGATCAATAAATAGACATAACACTCGCGACATAATTAGTAATTCGTGGAAGCCAAAGACGAGCAACAACCAATGAGACGGGTGGCTGATGCAACTGTAAAAAAAAAAAAAAAGGTATATAAGCTGCAATACTTGCCATGCTCTTCTTTAAAGCACTCAGGGCTAACCCGGAGTTTTCAATTCCTATTCAGATTCACTTGAGTTTCTTTTAGACAGAATGAAGAGCGTTGTAGCTTTGCTGCTTACAATATGTGTGTCCAGGATTTGTGAGGGGTTTCAAGATCATTACATAGATTACCTTGACTGTCCCACCATGGAACAGTTTAGGAACCTGGAGTCCATAGTGAAAACAAATCAACAACAGATACTCATGCTGCAGACCTCAATTAGTACTCTGACAACACAGCTCAAGGCAGTCAGTTTGAAGCCGAACAAGCAAGAAGGTAAGACAACAGCTGGAAAAACAGGTCGCATGTAATGAGAAGAAATGTGCTGCTGCAGGAGAGCAACGAGATTTTACAATACAATAAATGGACTTTTTTTCTGATTAAGTCACAGTGGTTTCTCTTCTCTAACTGTAACTGTAACAGCAGTACCCAAAGTGGCTTTTTCGGTGGCTCTGAATGCCGGAGCAGTGGGACCTTACACTGGGGACTATAGACTGGTCTACAAAAAAGTCATCACTAACGTTGGCGGAGGTTACGACACTCGTACAGGTAAAAAAATATGCAGAATTTACGTCCTTGTGGTGCTCATCCCTCATCTGACTCTGTTCGTTTATGCCAGTTATATTGCACAATTTAATGTGTCACATTTCATCTCCTTTCTCTGTGTCTCCTCCACCCGCAGGTCTTTTCACAGCCCCTGTCCACGGTGTCTACATGTTCAGATTCAACGCTATGGACAGCCGCAAGAGCAAACACATGGGCGTGGCACTGTACAAAAACAACGTAAAAATCCTCTACAATTATTCCTGGAATCACTGGGAGGATCACGAGATCGTGTCAAACGGGGTGGTCCTGGAGCTGGTCAGGGGCGATACGGTGACCATGCACCTGCCTAGCCTCTACCGACTCTATGATTATGATGACAAGACATTCAACATTTTCACTGGTTTCATTCTTTTCCCCTTGTGAGATAAATGCAAGATGAGAGCATTTCAGACTCATGAGCATAACAATGCTAAAATAAATAAATAGTACAAATGATTGTCTGTGTGTGTGTTTGTGTGCTGACTAGCTTATACTTCGCTGAAGTGTGTGTTGATGTACTCTCGGCTCCTCTGGTGCAGCTCTGTGCAGCCGATCTCCTCAGCAAAGCGGGCGATGCCGATGACGTTTGCCGGTTCCAGGTGCTTTGTGAGGAAATCGCAGCACACCTTGGCCACGTCCTCCATCTGATACCTGATAAGTCACAAAAAAAACAACTCATTTGTTAAACAAGCATATGCAGAAAGAGGAAGAGTCTCAGATCAATTTTTGAACAGCTTTACATTATAAAACAAATGCCAAGTGATGATAAAACGACAAATTTGGACTTCTAGCACTCTTACCTCATAGCACCTAAAAGAACGTGCAGCACACACTTCTCTCCCACCGTGATCCGTGACGTATAGGCAAAGTCAATAAGCCTCCCCACAACCTGAGGGCAGACGTCTCGCAGCGTGACCTCTGAGGCGTGGCGCTCCTTGAAGCTGCTGGTAAACATGGCTCTGAAGTACGGGCTACAGGACGCCAGCACCAACCTGTGCACCTGCACACATGCAGCGTGGGAGGGATTGAAGCTGAAGTTGGAATTGCCACATGCAAATACGCACAGGCCTCAGCTGCACTGTATTTTGTGTATTATCGGTTGCTTCCTTCACAGATAGACGTTATGCACGCCACAATAAAAGCGCAGCGAATCTTTAAGATTGTATAATAAAAATAGAGCTCGGTTAGGCCATGATGGCATTAACACCTTCCAATAGTGGCCGTTTACATCCTGTGTACATAGCTCTTTCTCTCACCTCAGAATTACATTCACAGTCAAATATCAAAAGTAAACATTTTCTGAGTTTTCAACTTACAAAAAACAGGGTCAGAGTTCAGACCCGTACCACCTGAACACCGTGAGATTAGGAGTAGCGCTGACACCCCTGTTAAAAACATTAAAATTGTGCCGTATTTGCAAGCTTAAGTGTATGCGGATTGAAAATTTACAGACGTGTTATCTGTGCAGGGTGAAAAGGTGAAATGCAAAAATTTGGACCTCAGAAAACAGAAATAATTAACGAAACTCCGCCTGCAAGACACAGCAGCACTAAATTAGGACTTTAAATGCACTGCTGTGATGCAGTTTTACAGAACAAATGAACGGTTTGACACATCACCGAATGAATTCATCGTCATAGTGATACCGATATGCTGATTTAGAGAGAAAATGTGCTATTACATTGGAAAAAAATGGTTTAATATAGAGAACTAAATGATATTTGGAGAGCATAAACTGAGTCTCAGCCCTCTGGGTTTACTTTATTTTTAAAATATAAATTAATTAGTAATTAAAATAGCAATTTTAAAGCCTTGAAATCAGATGTCATAAAGAGTGATCATATGCATCATCTCCTTCTGTCTCTGCATCCCAGACTGATGAAAACGCGTCAAATCCATTTTATCTCGCTGAATCCACACATGGTGATGGTTTGCATGTTTGTTTATTTTTTTAAAATCTTCCTAGCGACAAATGATGCAATTGAATATGCCTGCTACTTTTTGATGTCACAGGCAAACGCAGGCAAAACTCCAAATCCGTTTGGTTTCACAGCGATGACATCACTGAGCAGAAAGGTTTCTTTAAGACGTAGAAAATATGTCCAAAATCTATAATTCAGACTCTCTCACCTTAAAGTCCACTGTTCTCTCCTTGTATGTGACATGCAGCACCAAGTCACACAACATCTCATGGAGTCTGAATTCATCCATGACCTTCAGGGACCGGGAGGCATGGTTCTCAATGGTGTAGTCCAGGTACCCGGACCCCTGCATCGAAGGGACCACGATAGCTGAGAAATCAGAATCCCGTGTAGGACGTTTCTTCCTTATGGGGCAATGCATCATGGGAGAAAAGAGGGGTATACTCCAGATACTCCACTTAACTTGTTTAATCTTACGGCTGTACAGTTGAAGGTTTGGAGTTTTTATCCATTGAAGTCAAGATGTGAACACAGAAAAGTACTTTGGATGTAAATCTGTCAAACTTTTTGGTGAAGCGAAGCCTTCAGTGAGCGGAGACGATGTTAGTTCCCCCATTTCCCCTGAATTTAACTAAAACAATCTCCTCCTATTCAGTAGACATCTCCACAGGGATGAGGATGGTGAAAAGTGTAATGATACTCTTCATCGCTGATCCCAACCACAGTCCAGAAGAAAAAGTCCAGGGACAAGAACAGTTCTGGTCATGGATTCCTCTCCACGAACATGGCGTGTAAAAGGGCCTGCAGGCGACGGCGAACCACTAAATGCTCCCTCAATCTCCGATCTGGGCTCCAACATGACTGGCAGCATGTGGGTTTGGATCAGTCCGAGTCATGAATCAGACCGTGATGACTGAATTGTTGTCAGTGCACATTTCACAAAATTCAGGCTTAGGGAAGTAATCCATCCTGACATTCTCTGTGACTCCTCTGTAATCAAAAGGTCCACCGCAGAGGGGAAGTGGTTGGCAGCGTCGCAATCCAGACGGAGATTTCTTAAACCTCAGCTGATGCAATGCTCATCCTCTGGAAATGAAAATACGGTGACAGATTATTATTCTGAAAAACTGGTTTGAATAATTCAAGCTCATCTAAAACCCAAGTCAGTTGTTTTCTCTTTCTCTCTCTCTCTCTCTCTCTCTCTCTCTCTCTCTCTCTCTCAGAGTTTCACTTCCCTACAATTGACAGCAGAGGGTATGGGAGCATATTAGACACACAGACACACAGGCACACACACAGACACACAACACATGTAGTTCATTTGTGAAAAGCTCTTCTAGATGTAATACTGCCACTTGCTGGACATAATGGAAACTACTTTGAAAAACGGCAAATATTCAAAAGATTAAGAATTCAACAAATTGTGCCCATTTTAATTTAACCTCAATTTAAGCAGCACTTAAACACAAACGACACTTTACAGTCACAGAGTGTGAAAGTGAGTCACAGAGGAATGAAACCAGTTTCCGTATTCCAATCACACAACACACACACACACACACGGAGATCAGAGGCTGTAATTCAGGAAGCACGTTTCATGAAGTCCCATTCACGTTAAACTACGTCAGATTAAACTTTATTGTCCGACAGAGAGGTGAAGCCACGCCCACCTGCTCATCTCAGAACAGATGTGAACCTGTTTGACCAACTATCTAAACTAAATACAGGAGAGAAAACACTAAAGTTACCTGTTAGGTTGTATTTCTTATGAACCCGCAAGCCATGAATTTACTGCATTTATTCACAGTTAATAGCTGGAAATGGCAAAATAATTATAGTAATGAAAAAGGCTTAGAACGCTACAATCAGGTGCTGTTTATATGTTTATTACTCATTGGAGCATAAGTGGCTGACGTTCAAATGCACCAGAAGGCCTTTAGTACTAAAATAGACACATAATGGACAAGTACAAGCTGTGTATTTCTATTTCTACTCAAGTAGAAAAGTATTGGCAGTAAAACATCCTGAAGCGCATTCATATGTAACTGTTATGCAAATGAGTGTCGTGAAGAATGTTCCTGTCAAAGCTAATCACGTGATCATCTGAAACTTTGAACGGTCATCCACCCTACCGCCTTGATCATCAGATCATGAAGTAAACAGCTCCTTTTTTTTTTCTTCCTTTGAAATGAAGCGGAGCAGAAAAATTGAGATTCCAGTCGGGTTTGGAGAGACGCCATAAAATAGAGGACATTCTTTTTTCTCCTTGTGGATTTTTTCTTTAAACGCTAACATTTATTTACACGTCACAATACTGACAGTAATGCTCTTAATACGCTGGGGCTGTCATACGTTTTATTGTAAACAAATGCAAATAGCACAATGAAATACTGCTACGTTTTTGTAAATAGTAGAAGCATAAGATCATTTCACACCTGCACTCAAGCAAAGTACTGGAGTAAACGACAGTTCAAATGAAAAGATGTGCACGGTCTTGTTACAAAAGAACAGTTAGAATAATAACGAAAATTTCTGAAAGCATCATCAACAATCCTCAGTTCGCCCATTATCTCATCAGAAATGCTAAATGCTAAAAAACAGGCTACGGTGAGCACTTTCTCCTCTCACAAAACAGCAAACCCAGACCAGCCATGCTCTTCAAACATAAAATCTGCATTCCAGAGCGAGACACGCGCTGCTATGACCGAGGCAGAACAAATCAGCAGCTCATGAGTGGGCCAGCAGAGAAAAACTTCTGCTCCTCTTCCTGTAAGCTACGCATTCATCTGTGCAATCAATAGGCATGCAGCAGATGCATGTTTGGATGAAAAATCGCCACATTTCACCCTTTGAGAACCACGAGGATACCATGAAGACATGAGCTTATGTTGATGATGGTAATTAATAATAATTGATCATCAGCTTTGACTTTCTTGTGTAGTTTGTCATCGTGCTGAATCCTAAAGTTTTCAGGATGATGAGTGAATGTTTATGAAATCTTCACCCTGCGGGATTTGTTTAAGACTTTCGCAGGGGCGCTTTACATTTTTTACAGCTGAGGTCTGTCGTGTGGCGACTCACGGAGCCTTCGGGGGCTGAGACGTTGGACGGAGTGTCACTTTAAGAAAAGCTACAACTCGGAGGGGTTGCACAATCAAATCTGTTCAGCCTCAAGCTCCCTCACCTCTCGCCCTACAGTCAGAATATTTACTGATCATGTGAGCCAAAGAAGGAGAGATGGAGTGCGAGACGCGAAGAGAACAGAACAACAAGAGGACAAAGACTCTCGAAGGGAGCGAGCGAGGAAGCCAAAGCAGGAGAGGAGGGAGAGATGGCTGGGAGATGTAAGAGACAGATGAGGATGGAGACGAGAGAGGGGGAGATAAATCAGATCAGCAGAGGGGGAGGGTGTGGGGTGGTTGTTAATACAGTACAGCCACTCAGTTTTCCATAAAGGGCCTTTGTGCTGGGATGTATTGGCCTGCCCTGATCTCCGGATCAGGCTTTATGGGGGTTAAGAGTGAAATACTATGTAAACAGCGCACGCAGAGTTTGGATAAATGCAGGCACACGGTGTGCCATGTGTTCTCATTGATCATTACAGGGAGAGAGAGAGAGAGAGAGAGAGAGAGAGAGAGTTAACCATTGACAAGATAATTCAGTGGAGAAAAAGGCAGTCTGCTCCTGTAATCATTAAATCTTTTTTCTTCTTCTTTTTTTTATGACTTGCTGGATGGCTTTACTGTCACCTATGTAGTCATTGTGTGCAGGAAGTAATCAAATGAATCGACTCTGAGCTGAGGCTTCACCTTTCACCTGCACGTGCTGTGCTGAAGCTGCTGTCTTCATCACGTAAACCGCTGAACCACTCTGACAAAGCATTTCGTGCAGTTTTAGGAAACACAGGTGACGCAAGTTTTACCGTCCTGTCGCCTTTGAACGGCCATGACAGCTAACCGGGCCTCGAACTTTACTTTAGCAGACGTTTGGAGTCCAAAATGGCCTAAAACAGTGGACCCAAACTGCTTTGACCAAAAACCGCCCGAGCTCACTGCAACTTCACCGACAAGGCAGCAGCACACAGGAAAACCACAGAAAATTGAAAATGAAATTAAAGTTGATTCATCGGCAGGATAAGCAAAAATGAGCAGCCAACACAAATGATCAGAAAGCAAAAGTTATCTCGTGTACCATCTTGGAGGCACATGTACCAGTTTGGGAACCACTGTCTTAAAATAGCACCAATATGAGAACTACTTTACCAAAATATCACTGTACTGTCTCAGTACAAAGAATGGTGGAAAAGTAAGACAAAATCGTCCAATTTCCAAAATAAGATTTAAATTTGCAACCAGACTGAGAATCAACAACTTCTTCTGTACACAGACAGTAACGAGTTGCAGTAATTTGCACACATCACATCACAACACCAGACGAGACCATAACAACACCATATCAACTGACAGCTCCGAGTCTTATTGTTGGAGAGTTCAAGTGATCTCATACCGATGACTCAGCATTTGCTTCTGCATGTATAAGTAAATGCACCAAACAAACTCAAGACTCCTCTAAAATGAATCGGTGGGACGGGGGAGGCGTGAGGTGTCCTTGACGCCAAACTGGACCTGTCGTCCTCCAGCGTGTACACAAAAAGTCGGATTGCAGCTTCACCTTAGTAACGTCACTTGATGTCATTTAAAAAAGAGCTACGTGTGAAAACTACTCTAAGGCTCGCCTGTGGCCAACAAGTCGACAAAAACTCCGGATCTGCATATGAATTACAACACCGTGACGGCTGAGGAAGCATAACGTGCACAACTTTCAGTTCCTGTCTGTGAGTCTGCGCGCTCCTGAGAAACTTCAGTGACAAGATAAAGACAAATAGTAAATCTACAGAGGGACCGGTGTGTGTCCCCGGTGTTACTTTGAACCGTATTACTGTTCAGTGCCATGACGGAGCGTTGTTTGACGGTTAACACCACATTTCGGTGAAGTGTTTTCTGGACAGGGCGCGTCGATTACGCACCGTTTGGACACTCAGGTCGTAAAAGCTGCGGGCGGACTCACCTCGAATGTAGCCGATGAGCTCCATGACGGAGGGACGACTCACTGTCACAAATCAGTACGGAGACTTTACGCACGGCTCGTCCAGCCAGAGGTGGTCTTCCCCCGGTCGTGGGCTGAGGCTTTCTCGCGTCACGGGACAGACAAGTGTCGGATGAGTCCCTCCCCCACCTTACAGATCAGCAGGATTCGGCTATTAGTGAAAAGCAAAGCGTCTCTGCGTCGCCGTGGGCAGGCGTCCAAGCGGCTGTTTGGAGGAATGACTCGGCAGCTCTGCGCTCCTGTCAACACTGTGCGAGGATTACGCACACACGGAGACCAACGACAACAAGTCAGGAGCAGCATTCCTCAAAGCGAAACACAGCTACACACACACACACACACACACACACACAGGAGACGGAGAAGACTTTCCGTTTCCCTTTTCTGCTCCGATCACACATATTTACTTTTTCAACAAACCAAATCAAGCCCACCTGTTGTATAATTTAGGAGACGATATGCATAACAAGCACGTAACCTCCATGATGACTATGGGAATGCGCACAGCTCGATGTGTTGATCATCAAATCATCAAGTTAGGTGCACAGCGTTATAAGTCATAACTACTGGAGCGACTTTTTTTTTAAAATTGTACGCTGCAGTAGCAAATATTTCTTGTTCTACTGAGCTCATTCTGACAGTCAGCACACACAAATCTGAAGCACACGGACAATTTCTCCGTATGTGATGATTTAGCTAGCAAAAACTAACACTCGAAAACCAAACTAAAACAAAAAAAGCTAACAAAAAGGTCGATTTAAGATTTTGTGTTCTGGCGTGAATTCGATTTCTATTTGTGATTTACAGCTACATCTAAAGAGGAGCAGACCACCAGCGATGTGACTCGGTCATGTTCACGCGGGCTGTGGACAGTAAATAGCCCTCTTTGGTGTCACTTCCGGGTATTACAGCACCCCCCAGTGGACAGTCTGGGTTATGCTTTTTATTTCAGGAAGTCGCAATATTTCTTTTGTGTTCATAGTAGTATATGAATTATATTTGAAATATTTTAGTCAATCAGTTCTTATAAATCTTTTCCAATCATTTTCGTTTACACACAGTGATAAACTCTATTCTATAAATGAATTAAACTGAATGACCTCTGCTTTGGATTGAAGTGAAGTGGCTTTTTCGTTTTTCCTTTTCTTATCTTTGGCTGCACCCCAATAGGTTGGGCTTGGCACAGGAAGGCATTTCAGACACTAAAGGCGTTGACTTCAGCCGAATGTCTATGGCTCAGTGAATTTGTTTATGAATGTGTCTGTCGTTTCTATTTTAGTCGTTGTTGTCCACGGTTGACCTCGTCAGTCTATGCAACCATGCGAAAGCAAAAATTATCTACACATGCTATTAGTCACTTGTTTTTATTGAATCAAATCTTCTGTTTTGAGGCCTGCTGTGTTTCTCTGTGTTACATAATCACAACAGGGAAGTCGTCATGGTTTCAACTGATTTGAATGAGGAGGATAAAAGAAGAGGCTTAAGCAGCTCAATGTATTTTAATACTTGTTGTTGAGAACAACAAGGTAATAAAATCCTTAGTTTGTGCACGTGCTCATGGACAATTTCAGGGAAAATGCTCCTATTAAATTAAATGATGCCCCTCCCACTTGTTGCCACACCTGCGCTCATTTACTGCGAAGAGGAAGTAGTAAAACTAAAGTGTGCATCACAATGACACAGCACTTAATAATCAGCACATTCAGGATTATCATGTGATCCTCCTGCTCAGCTTGGCTACTTTCTGACCTTTCTGTCCCTCCACCCCA
>OMNV01014661.1:3286-16771 GCA_900303265.1 Brotula barbata
TCGTGTGTATTCTTTGGCCAGAAACCAAGTTTTAGAAGAATTCTGACATTCCACGAGCACAACGAGGAAGAAATACCAGGAGGTTACTGCACCGCAAGATGGAGAGACAGAGACAGACAGAGAGAGAGACAGACACAGACAGATACAGGCAGAGACAGGAGATAGACACAGACAGATACAGGAGACAGAGGAGACAGAAAGAGACAGACAGGGACAGACACAGAAGGAGACAGACAGAGAGAGAGACAGAGACAGACACAGACAGATACAGGCACAGACAGGGACAGATACAGAGAGACAGGCAGAGACAGATACAGAGAAAGAGACGGAGACAGACAGACAGATACAGGCGACAGAGGAGACAGAAAGAGACAGACAGGGACAGACACAGAAGGAGACAGACAGAGAGAGAGACAGACACAGACAGATACAGGCACAGACAGGGACAGATACAGAGAGACAGACAGAGACAGACAGAGACAGAAAGAGACAGAAAGAGACAGACAGAGACAGAAAGAGACAGAAAGAGACAGACAGAGACAGACGGAGACAGACAGAGACAGACAGAGACGCCTCAGTTCAATCCATACTGGAAGGAATGTACACAGAGCTGCGTATCGTTGTCAAAGCTGAGGCTTTTGTTGAAGGTTTGGGCCACTGACGGAGGACGAATGTGGACAAAAAGATCGGATTAGAGTGCGTGGACGTGGATCGGTCAGTGGCTCCTCCTCTTCCCGTTTGTTTTTTTTTAAAACTTCTCTTCAGTTTCGCCATCATTTCTTCCGATGATTACATGGAGGTTTTTTTTTTCTCCGTTTACGAGTTTATTGTGCCACGAGATGAAGTCGCATATTTATCAAGAAGCTATTTACTTCCCCTCTCGCTACGATAAATAAAGACAGAAAAAAGCAGCGGCAAACGATATAAATCAGCCGCAGCACAAAAACAATCGCTTCAGTTCCAATTATGAGAATGAACCAATTTACTGCGAACGTACGGCCCCGGAGAAAGACGCCATTATTACATTCATCACGTTAATTGGGTCGCGTTTAGCCGCGGCGAGCCGAGAACAAATGTTTGATATTCAGAGTTTCGTCCCTGTACGACAGGCGAGACGAGCTCCATTCTTCATCTGTGTTTGACTTTGGGATCATGAAATTAGACTTTCTTCTTCTGATTAATATCATTTAGGGGAGCTTCATCTTCTTTTTGAAAAGAAAAGTTAAACAACGCGGCATATGCTGCTGAAATTATTGATGTTTTCAATCCAAAAATAAGACAAACATCATCCAGCGGAGGAAAAGAGACAGAGAGACGAGGCGTGGGAATAAAATAAATAAATACAACTAAAGCTTGAAGGCTGCAGGAAAGATTTTTTATTCTGCTTCAAATTCCCTCCAACTTATTTTAGCATTACTGTTTCTGTGTGATGATAATGTTGAAGCTGCAGGATTTAGCTCAACAAAATAAGAAACCCTGCGTCCTCTCTGAATTACAAACTTATTTGTGTGCAGCAGACGTGGGACGTGACAGAAAAAAGACAGATAAGCAGCCGGCTGTGATTTGTGTCATTATGTGGAAAGAACATCAGCAGTCTGGAGGTTTTGGTTATTGGCTTGGTTTGATTTGACCCCAGACAGGAAGTTCCCACATGAACACACACGGATGGACGGGAAGAGACGTCAAACACAGACGTCCTAAACGGGACCGATGAGACAGAAACAGCGGTTTGTTTGAGGGTTTGAACCTTTGCTTAGAAGAATTCAAGAGATTTCCAGCGTCAATCTACTACAACTGAATACTGGGGGAAAAAAAGAAAAAAAGTGAATTCAAATTTAATGTGGACGGAATTTATCATTCACCAAATGCAGAGACAGCACCTGACCGAGAAGATGGAACACCTAGGTCACATGTCTTAGTGTCTTAAGGTGACAGTGCACCATTTACTGGTCTATGTCTCAAATGGTTCCATTATTTCCATGTCACATTGGCTGAATTATCTGTAGATCATAATTAGTTTGGGTATTTGCATTTCCTTTATTTGTTTCATTTGTTTTTCGTGCCTCTCTTACAGTAAGAAACAGACTGATCGATGCATCAGAGTCTCGTGTGTGTATACTGTATTTGTATGTAGGTATAGGCGCATTACATTCAACAAAGGGAAAAAAATCCGTTATTTCATTACACTTTTCTCGTCATAAAAAGAAAAACAAGAAACATTTTCACATGAATTTAGTAAAGTTGGTTGGATATTCGGCATTTGAGTCACATTTGGCATTCTTTTCCCTTTATTTCATGATAAGTATTAAAAAGTTCAGATCAGCGTAGTTGCCTTCACTGAACGTCTTTAAGATGTGCGAGTGTTTCTCTGTCCTGAGACCATCTAACTACACAGAACACTTAAAATGATTGTGTACAAAAAGCCATAAAACGTCACAAGTCAGCTCAGATAGGAAAAGGAGAGGAGGTGAAATGAGGGGATGGAGCGAGGGGTGAGGTGTCTGTGGTTGAAGGAGATTTGTGAGCTCTATTAGAGAGAGAAACAAACAGATTCATCACTGCAGCGCTGCAGGCGCCGGGACTCTCCCGTCTGCTGTGTCTTTCTGTCTCTCTCTCTTTTAATTGTCTGTCTTTCGTCACGCAGCACAAACAGAGGACGTCTCTCTCCTCTCCTGTCTCTTAAGTGAGTTTGTAGGGTTGCAGCAGAATGTGTGGCGCTGGTGGATGAAGTTTAAACGTGAACACGTTTCTGTTTTATGTCTTTCTTTGCTTGTTTTTTGTTTATTTTAATCTATTAAATGTTGATAATAAAGTCTAACTTGAGTAGAATTACTTGAACTGAGATGAGAAACTGTTTTCAATATTTATTTATTTTGCATTCTAAAGCAACACTTGTTCACTTTTCCCTTTAAAGAAATTAAAATTCAACAATTAAACATAATGGTGTGGTTTTTGGGGGAATTTTATTTTGTAATGTTTTTTGTGAAAGTCCTCCACAGCATCTCCACACAGGATTTTACATCAATGGTGTCTGACCTGACATACCTGGGGAAATGATGCAGTCCACCCTCTGTCACCATGACAACACGGTGGACTTTAAGTGACGTATGAGGAAGTATGAGGAAGACTCCTGCAGCTAGGAGGACCAAGGTAGGACAAACAAACAGAAAAAGACAATAAAAAGAAAACAACAGAAATCTGAAGTATGAAAAGCTTCATTCAAGTGATCAGTAACTGAAGATATACTCCATATTTATCCGTAAAGACATGTGGATTGTCGGCTCTGAATGTTGTTCATCTGAAGACCATAACAAGGTAGAAATGACACCGAGAGGGACACAAGAAAGTTATTCTTAAAGATATCTGAACTTTTACTCAAGTATAACTTCAAGGTACTTTCTCCAGTTTGGACTGTAATGGAAAAAAAACTGTTTGGGGAGTTCAGGTCCACAGCAAGTGTAGTGCCTGAAAAGTGAGGGGGTTTAAAGTTCCTAGATATTTGCTTGTTTGTTCTTTGGGTGAAGGAACGGAGAGAAAATCTCAGTTTCCCCTAATCATGCAGGTCTGACAAAGACAAAGCTGAGAGGGAACAGAGGAGTTTATGGAACGTGAAATCCAGGCTCTCTGGCTCTAATTAGCTTCACCTCGCCAACACAAACACACACGCACACGCACACACTGTCGATTTCAGTTCGAAAACACCATTCATCAGGACTCCTTCTGTGAGGAAAATCTGCAGTCATTAACCTCTTCTCCTCATCAGGACCAAATGGGTGCCGGGGACAGAGATAATTCAACCTTTTCTCTGCAGAGCCTCGGATACGTCTTATTCTCAGCTAACTTTGTTTTATATGTTTGAGGGTCCGTGTTCATTTTTCTACACTGAGTTAGGATCTTTGTAAAGCTACTGTTCATAAAGAGAGCAGAGACCACAAACACCCAGATGGTTCACGATTCACCAAATCTACCAATTGTGATGAAATGAGATGAATAAAGACAGAGAATGTCCTTCCCAAGTGTATTCCGTCCCAGCATCTTTCAAGCACCGACTGAAACCTTCCATGCAAATGAGTGAAGGTCGCTCCTCCATATTTATGATGAGGCCACACTGCAGAGTCTGTGCCAAATGACAGAAACGTGTCTGAGCTCCTCCTGTTTGTGTTCATTTATGATGTATTTGTGTCTTTGTTCCTCATCTATGAGGGCCAAAATAGGAGCAGAGGGAATGGAGATGGATGTAAACAGAGGGAGGAAGAGATTTATCATTGGTGCAGGAGAGGAAACTGGGTCTGATCAGCTTTTACCATAGCAATGGAAGAGAGTTTGATCAGAGAGAGAGAGAGGAATATCAGATAACAATAGTCAGATTCCATCAAGTCTAACGTTCTCCGTCTTCTTTACATCATCAGCATTAATTAAAAATACCCTGCAAAACTATAGAACTGTGAAAACATTAGTTAATATGCCCCTAAAACTGATGGCATAAATTCAGGACGAAGTGTCCACAAATCTCAGTATGAACGATGTGAACTTTTTTTTTTTATTTCACAGTAACCTGCAGTTAAAATACGGATTAAAAAAAATGTGTATGCTGCTAATTAACAATATTCTCAGTGAAAATCTAAACTAATTATTTCTAATATATATCGAGGTTATCTAATGTAAATACAGCACATTTCTGCAAATTAATGGTTTGATGAGTAAATAGATAATGGTCCTCTTCTTTTAATGCCCCAGTCAAGAGTTGGTGAGAACACAAACAGAAGGAAAAACCTTTTCCTGCTTTCTTCACACAGCATCGGTGATTTTTTTCCCTGGAAATTCATCAACTCCCCTCTTCACTTTAAGTCAGATAAAATAAAAATCCTATTAGCTGCTCTATTTGAAGCAGCAGCAGTGGGAGAACATCTAGAGCAGGCCCTTTATCCCAAACAACACGTGCATCGGTGCCAGATTCCTTCAAACATCCTTCATGTTCTGGAGCTGATATCTGCCTCGTCAAATACTGGAGAGCATCGTTTTTTATTTACATGTGGCAAATAAGATCCATGAGTGACACAACATACACATTCATTAGACAGCAAAGCTTGTTGTTCCTTACAGACTCTTTAAAAACCCACTGCTGCCACCACGTGGACAGTCCTCATACATGTGACTCATCACTGCTCTCTGTAATATTGTCCAACTGTTACCACAGTAAATACCACCGAGTTGAATCCAACACAACACACACCAAAGTTGAACATTTGGAGCACAGCATGTTGTATTGGAGTGTATGTGTATCTAATAGAGTTTCAGCTGGGTGCATCACAAACTGAAATACCTTTGTTATCTGTGATCATGACAGCACTCGTGATCATCCAACAACAAACTTCCAACGCTCAATAACATAATACATTAAAAGTGGAGCCGAGCGATAATAAAGAATAAATATAAACTAGAAGAAGCCTTAAGTGTTCTTAATACCGAGTCATTTGTTCCCCCCGAATCATTAAAAGCTCAAGCTTAAAAGTAAATAGTTTCCATGCTTATAAACAAGCGTCCGTTCATGTTTGACATACGATCATAAAGTACAAACATAAATCATGACATGAGCACCTAATGTTTAAAACTTAGGCTTGTCTTTACCTGACTAATCACAGCATTTACCCAAGATACTTTTTGCTGCTTCCTCTTGGTAGCCGTTCTCATTGATCAGTCTGATTACATGTTGCAGTTCTCACACAGTCTTGAGCTCTTTGTACATGAAAAACGTACGGCTCGTGCACGTTATGTCAAGGAGAGCAGGTTGATATCGTAGCAGCCATCCACCTGTGGAAAAACAGACCAAAACCGTTTCCCTCTCATTTATTTTAACCTTACAACATTTATACTGGGCTCGCTGCGCCGACGTCATTTTCACAACGATGTGATTGAAGTGCAGCTGCAGAATAATGCTTTACGTCTATGTATGCATATGTAGTTGTAATAGAGTGTGACATAATATTGTGTACTGTGGTATAATGTTGTATAGTGCAGTAGTTTGTACTGACTATTTTACCACTCTGAATATTTTAGCTCTGATACTTACTCCGTCTGTATTTTGTACCTTTATTTTGTCTATTATCTTGTCTCGTCATCTTATTTCACTTCATAGTGCAGAAATTTCGGCAGCATTCTGTGTCATTTCTACCTCTCCATACAACTACGAACAGAAACAGGCTTAAAACGAGTTTCATCTTCAGTTCACAGAGTCGATGACAGTCAAAACATCATCGCACCCACACAAGGTCTAACTTATACAGAGAAAAGTTTTTAACAGGTCACTCACATCAAATCGTCCAATGGAGGCCGTGGTCTGGTTGGTCTGCATCACCTCAGTAAGAGCCCACATCTGCTGGATGCTGGATGACACCGTCTGAGGATCTGGGAGACCCTGGAACAATGGAGAGACAGGTTACACAGCTGAAGTGCAACAAAGTCGGTCATATAGATAGATGTTCATTTATCCATGTTACCTCCACATCAGGGTGTTGGTCACCAAGGGTGAGGTCAGAGAGCCAATCAGAGACCTCTCTCTCTGGGTCCTGGAAGGAGTAGAAGAATCTTAACGTGTGATTACAAGGACAACTGTCTTTCTGTGGTTGACTTCATTGTGTATAGGCAGTATAGAGAAGTTCAAACTAACAGGCTCTGTGTGAGGATGTATTTTGATGTCTTCAAGGTTAAAGGTTAGCCAGGCTGAAGAGGGCTGCCTCAGGATGAGTCTCACAGACACCACATGGTCCGGCTCCACCTGCAACTATACATACAGACAGACATCACTTAGGATAAGGATACAACAGCTTACAGCTTATCATTATTTGTTGTTTTTGTTATTGTTGTGGTTTTGTTGTTATTAGCTACTGGATGACTTTAATTTCCTTCATAATTAGTAATCAGTCAGTCAATCAATCAATCTGTCAGTCAGCATCCATCTATCTATCCATCCATCCAGATGTGTTGGTTTTTACATGAAAGCTGCCTATTTTGTCCAACAATTGAGAAATGAATCCAAGAATTCCAGATCAGCTCTCAGTACGTTTGTTACTGCACCGTATTAGGATTTTTATCTCCTATAAAGTGTTAAAGATTCTCCTTTGATTATCATTGTATCTCTTTAAATTGGGGTGTAAAACTATAAGGTTTACATATGCATCCGCCATTCGACAGCGATATCTCCCATTCGGGATGTGAATTAAACAGATCAATACCCTCAATGTAGTTGTAGCTAGTTCATTTACATTTTTATGAATTAAATAATTGTTTTATGATTCTTTTAACATTTTACACACCACAGTTATAACTGATATCTGGGGATGCAGCAATTCCAAGTATCATCAGACAATCACAAACTGGGGTTTTAATCCCCACACTGAGAAATACTGCAGTACTTCTCAATGTGAGGATTAAAATATGCATCACCTCTTCAGGCTAAACATGATAAACAAAGCAATAACCATAATTTAAACAAAGACTATTAGTCTTTAAACTATGTAAGCCTCAGAGCGCCATCTGAAGTAAACAAGAATGAAATCACCATCAGCATCTGGCTCCATTTACACGCAGAAAAAACAGAACAGGAAGTAGATGTAGAAATGTAAAATCAGTCAGTTTGTAATGTCTCCATATATCAGCATTACGACGCCCATGGCGTCTTCTTTGGGAGTTGTCTGGCTTTCCTCCAATGCAGACTGAGAGCATCAAGCTGACAGGCTTTTGACTACAATTTAAAGGGAGTCTTGACCTTAAAGGGAATTCTAATGCACTGCCAGGGTTCCTTACAGCAAGCGAAAAGTTTTGCAAGCATTTTAAGTTATGCACTAAATGCATGAAGTATTTGAAGTTATGGTATATGCAGGTTTTGTTCTTTGATGTGCCTGAGAGCTCTGTCAATTATTTTTCATTACATCTCATGCTTTAGTTGGGGCCTGTCAGCAGGTACCGCTTGAACCTTCTATCACATTTTGATGCACCATGCATACCGATCTCTGAGGGCCACTGAAAGAAGTCCTGGTTTCTGTTCTAAAATTGCATTGAATCGACTCTGATTTTGACTGTTCTCAGCCTGAATACTAAGGTCTCAACTGTGATTCTTTTAACATAAAACCCTGGTGCTACTGAGACCAAATCATTAGTATTCATAATTATTCCAGATTCCAAAATAATTATGTGCAGATTTTACGTATATTTCTTGACCATGTCCTTAGCCGTCTGGTTCGTGAGGCCTGAAGGAGTTATCTTCTCGATTATACACCGATGTTGCGGCCCACCTGTGCCCTGTGAATGGAGAAGTAGTCCTGGGATCCTGCCTCAGTGTGTGGGTTGTCCATCAGAGCCAGGTCCCTGAGAGCTGTGCACCACTTAGCCGGGGCTTCCTGTGCTGGGTTCCTCCTCAACAGACGCACAGTGATGTAGGCTGTGTAGTAATTCTTAAAGGTGATTTCCTCAATCTGAATCAAAGCAGAAACAACACTGTCATATCATCAAGGCTGTTCGATACATTATGTCATCATACATTTTATTTTATACACTTGAGCTTTCAATTGGTGACCAAGTCAGACTTGACAGAACACACACACGCCACAATGTTTTGAATATGGACCCAAACGACCCAAAAGATTCTTTTTCATCACTATTGTACCAAACCGGGCCAGTTAGTGGCAAAAAGGGAGTCCACACATGAAATAACGAATCAAACTGAATTTATTGGTAAATCCTTTTAACTTGAAAGTAAGTATACTTAGTTTCACATGGCCAGTGGAAAGCTGAAACCACGTCTCAGTCTGGAAGCAGCAAGAGAGTGAACACATGATTAGACAGCCCTTAAGTCCCCTTTTCCCCAAACACCCACAGGTGAGGCAAATTGGCCCAACGACCTGTCCCAGCCTCCACCCAGGGAAGTCACACAGCCAGTGAGCAGACAGAGGGGCAGGCCGTCACACTATAAACAACTTCTTGAATAAAGCCCTAAGTTGCTTTTCAAGGCAAATTAGCTCCATACATACAATTTCCTTTCAACTAATATATGTTGCCTTGAACTGTGTGACTCTTTCCCTCATTAAACTCTTAGATGTGTGAAGAGTAGACTAAGGGTCCTTGGCACAGGACAGGAACAGGAGAGTTTGAACACGACCAAAGCTCAGTGTGTATTTTTGAGATGGAGTCCAGTTAAGCTCGGTCCAGTCCAGCTCTACTATCTTATCTTATAAGACTATCATAGACTCAACAATGAACACGCTCACACTCGCTCACTGGCACTTCATACACATACATCTCACACTTGTATTTAGAAATTATTTAATTTCTGTATGTGTTAAAGCGTAATGTTATACATCAGCATGCACGCCGACTTTTGTGCCAGATATTTGAAAACTCTCCTTTGTCAGACTGGAGAAGAAAAGAAAGTTTTTATTGCATACATTGGGCCTTTATCAGAGTCTGACCAGATTTTAGTCCAAATGAATCACATTCTCTCGCTGTCTCTCATTGACTTCTTGACATTCTGGATCAGGATTTGTGTGTTTTCCTACATTGTTATTTAATTTCTATTTCATTTACTCTTCCCGCATATACTGTTACACATTTGTGCAACAAGAGAATCTCTTTTTGAATTTCCTTTTCTTTTCTCCTTCACATTAAGTTGTTTTGGGGGTTTTCTCTTCATAGAGAGCTTTGGGTTGTTATGTGATCATGTAAAGCCCTTTGATACATTTTTTTGTGATATAAGGCTACAAATAAAGCTGAATTGACTTAAACCTGTACACAATCCTGTAAACCTTTTTTCTTAAATTTGTTCTGTTTACCTTGCAAATTTTGGCCGGGCAAAAGCCTCAACAAACATGGATTTTTGCAGAAGAAATGCGCTTCTCGTGTCTGTGACCTTAAAATCTAAGAGTGAAGAAAGTGAATACTGATACTCTAAAACTAATACTTTATGAAGCAGAACTTATGGATAAGAACACCAGCGAAGAGTAATAATTAATCTAATACACTTGGGATCTCCCTCGATTAAATGACAATCATTTCAAAAATCAGTCTTGCCCAGATAATAGTCTTGACCAGGCTCATTAAAAAAGTTGCTGCCCAAATGAAATAACCCTCTTATAGCTTATAATGATTCTTAACCAGCTGTCCAAGTGGATGTGCCAAATCACAGAATTAACATTTAAACCTCAAGACACCAACATCAAAATGCTCAGTGGAGATAATTCCTTAATGCGTACGCTAGCCTGAGGCAGAAACCTTTGAAGCAGAGCCTTTTGAGCTAATGATGAGTTACACTCACTAAAAACGGAATGAATATTTAGGATTACATACTAGAAAGTAGGTCAGTGGCCAAATGTTTGAAGTCTCTCTCTGTTTCTCTCTAATTGTTGGGTTTTCTTCCTCAATTTGGTGGTCAAACTGGGATTCACAACATAGGTATCAAATGAGTTTACAAAATATTATTATCAGATAATGCCTTCTACTACACACCAACTCTTTACGCGTAGCACTGACTTACATTGACTGACTTTCCAAAGGGGAGGGTGACGTCTACAACGCACACACCAGAGCAGGATGAGTCTGTTTTGGTGTCTCCAATATGCAGGTAGACTGGAGGTTTGATGGTGCAGGTCACAGGTTTCATGAAGTCACTGCTCCCACTCATCTTCCAGAGAGAAAATACAGTTATGTAGTTGATTTAAATAGAGTACATTTACATTTACAAATCATTTGTCAAGGCACTGACTGTCAGCATCTGGCCTGTGCCCTTTCACCCGTGCATGCCTTAGTTGTGTGGCACCAAACATACCTGACTGCTGACTTCAATATCTTCCTAACCATGAAAAGTTGTGCTGGAATCTTTTCTTTTTAACCTGATAAATAATGGTTTCACTGCTTTAAAGGTGAAATAATGCTCAGGGACCGTTTGTCATGGTTTGGACCCATAAGTTCCAATGAAAGTCAATCTTAATGATACACAAAGTTGTATGAACAATGAAGTGTTTCTAAATTCGTGCATGTCGTTACGCGTCTGACATCACATGTTCGTGCGGACACACACACATACAGTATGTTCATACATACATACATACATACAGTATATATATGACGGTGTAATATTCGGGTGTCCACATATTTTGGACCGTGTTGTACAGTCCTGTCCTCACCAGCACCATGGACAGAGACATTTCATCTTTTAGCCTTTTAGCCTGCGTGGAGTCCAGTAACCAACAACATCCACAAAACTGTACTCTCCTACAGAGAACATCAATGTTTTAGGTTTTTATTTACTATAAAATGATAAAACCGCGGCAGATCAGTCGAGTCATGCTCGTGGTAGCCTAGCTTTAGCACAGAAGCTAAGGCAACACACAACCGCGTTAGCATGACAGCTAACGGTGGAGCCGACTTTGATTTGTTCGGTCATCGATAAAGTGACGCAGTGTCGGTGGAATATTTTACCTTTCTCGGTCGGAAGCTGTTAAGTTCAGCTGTGATAATATGGTTAATCGGTGAATATCAGCATGATAAATCTGCTCTGTCACTCTCCGTCACTCTGTTACTTCCTGACAGTAACCAAGGCGACGAGAGGAGTCTTAAAGGGACAGCGCACATTCTGCGCTTAAACCAGCCGGAATTAAAAATTCATAGTATGATAAAAGACTAAGACTCCTCATCATTAAAACTTAAAAACGCTCATATGGCTAATGCATACTATCATCTCAGCATGTCAAATTTGAAGTCAGGTTTCATTGTAAAGGACAATAAAAGGTTACTGACCCGGTTAAAGCTGACCAGAAAGACGATCTCCCCAAAAAACGAAACCTGTGAGCAAAAAAGATCAATCCTTGGGAGAGGAATTTCATTGAAGAAGAGGAAGTCGTTAAATTCCTCCAGCAGATAGCAGTGTTACTCCATGGATGTCATTCCTGCCTCAAAGTCAGCGAGAGGCTGAGCTGCATGAAATGTGTGAGCCTCAAACTGATCTCATCAACTCGTCTCCATCTCCACACCGCTCTGAAAACATTTCCCATTTCCTAAAATGAAATGTGCTCATCGCCACCAGGCTCAATCTCCTGTCCAAATGAGGTCCAGGTGTGTAGCCTCTGTGTTATGCTTAATACAGTACATTGGAGCCTTTATCGGTCAACAGCAGATATCAGGTTGTTATTCCTCGATGGCCTTGTCATGGTTTGCCTGCAAAACTAAAAATGAGTTGCAAAATATTCCACATTACTTTGACATAAACTGCATTGCCCTGAGACTTCAACCTGCCCCCGTGTGAACGGTTGAACACAGAGCTGCATGTTCAGTGGATTATAATTATCCAAACTCAAGGATATTTCACAGCTTATCATCACACATCAGTGTTACAGCTGGAATACTGATGATGCTGTGCTGCTGTTTCAGACTATTTTTATTGATTCCACTTTGGCCTGCTACGATTTAATGCTTATTCCGATACATCATTATTGTAGATGACTTGATAGAGGACTTTGATCAAACCCATGTACTCTTCTGTGCTGGTCCAGTATCCTGAGACTTCACTGTTTTAATTGTCTGACGTGTGACTTTGTTGAAGTGTTTCTTTTACGTACCCAATTTAATTAAACTGAGCTCATTTAGCACATTTCACTTGGCTCAGGCGTAACAGTAGATGCAAAATAAAGTCAATTAATAGTTAACACCATCAAAGAGGCACAAAAACACCTGTACCATGTGACAGCGACAAATAGTAATTAGTGTGCGGTCAGTGTGATACTTGATATAATTACATCACCAAGTAATTACAAAATTATCAGCAAAAATAAATGACATTCATGTTTGGTGAGCCTCCCCGCTCCTGTGCTATGATATCGCTCCGTTCCTCACCCCCTCCCTCCGATACATTACATACATCCCCTCATTTGGTTCATTGTGTTTGAAGCTTTCCAAAGCCCCCAGATCAGTCAGCGTAGGAAGCTGGCACTCCGGGTCCCTGTGCTAAAACAATCCTCTGTCTCTCCCAGATGGCCTGCACGAGCGAGCATGGAGATGTAGCTGCAGGGGGAGGGAGAGAGAGAGGGAGAGAGAGAGGGTAGCGGGGGCTCATTGGAGCAGTGACGTCCAGTGGGTTTTTTATCTGTGAGACCCATACCCTTGGCTCCACCGACTGTCATTTTTTTCCCTCCCCTGCCTTTCTTCATCTCTTTTTAGTCGCCGTGTCGGTGTGCCAGCTCTCTGTACCATCTGTCTGCTCCCCCTTCCATGGCAACTTGTTTTTTGAAGCCAGACAAACCAGGACAGGCAGATGACAATTTGCAGTATTCTGCTGTCCAGGGACTGTCTCCCACTCGATCTGTCTCTTTCTCTGTTCCTTTCTGTGTCCTTCCCTCTCCGTTGCTGTTTCCTCTTCTCTCCCCTGGGCTTTCGTTTTGAAAACCTTCCCCTGCTGGTTTAGAGGAAGAGGGTGTGAAGGTGGTCGTAGTAAAATACATA
>OMNV01014664.1:4152-26652 GCA_900303265.1 Brotula barbata
GCGGGGAGAGGGGAGGGTTGGAGGGATAATAATGGCAGCCACTTGGCAATCAACTGGAAATTGCGGGCTTAAGTGTTATGCATGCTCTGGGATCCCCCGTTTTGACACGATTGATACGCGGGAACCGGATCGCGGCGCACATCAGCGGTCCGACGGCGACGTTTGAAGGGATTACCGTCGGTGCGCACGACAAAACGTGCACGTTATCCACACGGGGTTGAGCTTACACCGGCAAAAATGTTGTCGCCGCTCATCAAAAGAGCACAGCAACGGTGATAACACGGCAGCTCATTGATTGTCTGGTTACTGAGTAGAGAAGGGTAATAAGGGGTGAATCATCATCTCTAATAGCTCAGTAATAGGCAGCTATTACCGTGTTTGAGCCTTTCATTGACATTAATGAGACCTGTGGAGCCGTAATCAGCCCGTGATGTAGTGTGGAGGCCTGGCATGCACCGAGGAGGAAGGAGCCGCAGAACAGGAGACGAAGGGGAGAAAGAAAAGAGAGCCCAGCTGAGAATGCTTCGATGAGGCCCGGTGCCAGCAACGCACGCAAGGCTACGGGAGGAAATTAATTCACTCCCGGAGGACGTATCGAGTAACATCAGCACGCCCGCGGCTGCTCTGCGGCCGATAGCTCAGCGGGGACGGTACTAAACGCGAGCGCGGCTACACAATACGTAGCGGGATCGTAAGCTTTACCACCTGCATTCCCAGAAGGCAGCAGAGTGGTGCCATAACGGCGAGCCGCCTCACTCGATTAAAGCGCGTCGCAACAGAACGGTGAGCCCGAGCTCGACGGGATTAAGGCGGAAGGCGCGGCAAATCGATCGGGTCGTCCGCGATGCCGCGCTCGCAACGGACGATCCCATTTACGCACACGCGGGTCCTGTAATCCATCGGCCCGGATGGATTAAAATGCCTGAACGTATATGTGATCCTCCGTCTAAGAGTGTGTGTGTGTGTGTGTGTGTAGCGTAGGTGAAAATAAAACCAGAGGCCAACTGAACTAACACACACAACAGTCTGGACAAGAGACACAAGACTCAAACAGAGTCCAGGGCTGGAATATTCCACACTATCTTATTCCATGACAGCTACAGCGAGGAAGCGTGGGAAAGAAACGTTGCTGCTCGAGTCGGACCAGATCTGTTCAAGATATTGCAAGGTTTGTGTGTGTGTGTGTATGTGTGTGTGCGTGCGTGCCCGTGCGTTGCAGCTGCAGCATTCGATTCAGTCGCTCCAGTCCAATTCAGCATATCCTCATCTCCAATGATGTCATCCCCTGATATAAACAAAAGAACTGTGTGTCCTGGACTACCGTGTGATGCCCGTTTGTGCGTGTGTGTGTGTGTGTTAGTGTCAGAAACAGAAACCTCTGCAGATGAGATCATAGATTTCGGCCTACTGTTCCGTACCGGCCTGTAAATTTGCGGTGCCGTCTCGGTCCTGTATTCTGAATCCTGTCCACGGCCCCCCATGAAACATCAATACTTCATTAAAGGCCCCGACCGTCTATTGCTGTATAAAGCTAAAAACATGACACATGCTTGATTACCAAAGGCTGCTGAAGACACGAAATCTACCCCAGCGGATTCGGGTTTGCTGAAGTTTTCAAGGCTTGGAAATATATTTGGAGGGGACGTGTAATGGGCTGCGAGGAAATGAAAGGTCTCAGCTCCATCTCATCAAAACAACAATTAATTGACCTTCTGTCAGCAAAGTTTACTGCTGAGAGAGGCAGAACTTTGGTCATCACTCCAAAACAGAGATCCCCCATGTCCCCCATGAGACGCAACCACCGACGGACCATTTTGATCCGACTGTAGGGAGGAATCAGTATGAGGAGGAAACAGTGTGGAAAAGACGTGACATGATGCAAAATGTGACACTTTTTAAAGTAAGCATGCATCATCAGAGACTTCAGGGCCTTCAGAGTCACACATCAACACGTGTATCCATTCATGAAGCTTTGCTGAATCATCACAACTAATGTCTAACCTAAGCAAAAAGTAATCCTATTTTGGTATTTGGCAATCAAAAAAAAAGAACAACTTATTAGATAAATATCAGAGGACCAAAATAAATGATGGAAGTTTTTTTTGTTGGAGTTTTACTGTGTTACATTTGGAAAAGGTTCCGTTGGTTTTTCTTTTTAAAGACAAAAATCACATCAATTAGGCTGGATTAAATGAGATTTACAATAATCGTAGGAGGGGTTAAATGCTGAGAACAAACTTTGTTGTGATAAAACACAATCTGACTGATGCAACTTCTGCAACGTCCTGAATACACACTTAAACTGCTCTCCATCATGGACAGTCCCTCTCATCCCCTCCATGACACACTACGGAGCCAGCAGAGCTTCTACTCCAACAGACTGTTACAACTCCGCTGTCACAAAGAACGGTTCAGGAAATCACACCTACCCTTCAGCTTAACTCTGTAGAACAGGTGAACGCTCTATCATCTCTGCATGTCTATGTGACCGTTAATATAAACTCAATACAACATGTTTGTTCCGTAACACGTAGACTGTACATTTCATATTCCCACTACAATACTTTGTATTACAATGTCCTTTTATATTCTCACATTGAGGATATCGATGTAGGTAATTTGATGTTGATTCTGTTTTTTTTTTCGTTTTGCTGCTGTGACAAAAGAATTTCCCCTTAGGGATGAATAAAGTACCTATCTATCTATCTAATGTAAACACATCTCACTGTTAATTATATGACATCATACATTACAAGACCATGACCTTGTCTTAAATATTTCATTATGTAAAATGTTGTGACAATGAAGCCAAAATTGAAGCAGGACGTGGGCTATAGGAAAGCAGACAGATTCAAGGAAATCAGGGTCAACAGATGATGTACGGTTCAAATGTTTTAAGCCCCCAAAAATCGGTTACTATAGCACCACCATCAGGACGGTGGGAACCAAACTTTTATGTACGCATACAATCCCTCTCACACTCACATAAACGTCTTTTACTTCTGCAAACACTACAAAGAAATAGCTGGGTTTATTTATGCCAGTAGGGAGATTCCAGCTCTGACAGGTGAGATACAGCATCTCACACACACACACATGCGCGCGCACACACACACACACACACACACACACACACACACACACACACACATTTTTTCCTCTTCATTCCTTTCTGAAGAACCAGGACTGTTACATCAAAATGAGAGAAAACGATCAAGAAGCAGACTGTGTATGTGTGTATGTGTGTGTGTGTGTGTGTGTGTCTGGGCTGAAACCACGTGCATCCCACGGTCAATCACCTGTCGGGTGTAGGCACTGATAAGACCCAATCAATCCAACATTGGTCTGCCAGCCTGGTTAGCCGTTATCTCTCCTCTTTCTGTCCATCTCTTCCTTCCTTTCTTTCCGTCTGTCGTCTTATCAGCGCACGCTTCTCCCATTTCTCACACGCTCGTCTCCCTTACCCCTTTCACCTTTCCCCATCGCTCCTCGGCCCACTCTTTATCCCTTCTTAGTCAGTTTTCAATTTTCTCCTCCTCCCACTCATCTCTCACATTTTCTCCACACTCTTGGGTTTTCAAACGGAGGAATCGAATCAAACGGAATCGAGAAGCTACGGCGTTGCAAATATCCGTGGTGGGAAAAGATTTTGCATCCTGCTTTGTCGTAACGGCGGACGGTCGGAAATAAAAACACTGACAGAATAAGAAGGACGGAGGCCCGATGACGAAGATTAAACAGCGAAGCGATGCGCTGGAAAACGGAGCCCCGTCATCGGCGGCTCCATGTGGCTCTGCTTTGCCTCCACCCTGTGCGAGCGAGGCACGGCGGGTAATGGATCCTACATGTGGCATGGCTTTGATGAAGCCCTGGAGTTGCTGTGGGGTTTTTTTTGCTGTGCCGTGATTCTTTTTGCAGGCCGACGTGTCATGGAGCGTTTCACTTTTGGAAAGCGTGTGTGTCTGACAACCGGGGAGCAGAAATCAAACCGTGGTGCTGCTGTATGGGAAACATTGCTATCTGTTCTTTGTATCTCTGGGAAAGGCTTTCAGCCAGTGTGTCAACAAACATTTTATGGTTTTATTTTATGAAAAGAGGGAAGAAAATGACTTAATGGGCTTGTGAATGTGGCAGCGTTTGTTGAAGGTGCTCTTTGATTTTCCTCTTTGCTGGCACAAAGCACGCTTGGAGCGAAGCATTTGCAAAACTATTTCAAAAACATTGTTTTGGTCATGCTGTGGTTCTCACCGGGGGGCAGGGAACATGAAGACATTTGCTGGTTTGCATAATACGAACGTCAGGCTCCAAACTAATACGAGTGCAGAACAAGAAAAAGCAGAAAATGCACTGAAGCGACGAAGACACGCGGTGATTAATAGGAGTCAAACTGGTTTACATTCATCGTTTTCATCACAGCGGTCAAACAAACGGCTCAGTTACAGCCTGGATGGCATATTCAAGACGCAGATTGGCACGGGGAAGGGGAGAGCAACGTGGACGTGAATCGGTGCTTTTTGCATTTGCACCAAGGCGTTAAAGCGACACTATCCATCTGTACCTGCTCATCCTTACATTCTGACGCTCTCACTCACCTGAGGAAGACGGTGCGGTGTGTGTTCTTACCGTGATCGGGGTGCGTTCTTCCGTCCTGCGGAGCGAGGAATCCGACGTCGAGGAATCGGGCTCGTTCTTTTTAAAGCGAGTTTGGCGCTGTTAAGGAGAACAGACACAGATAATTGAGCATCACTTCATCTGGGCGAGTACTTACTGCAGCGGGACGACTAGCAACACATTCCTGGCCTTTGGACGTTGATGCGATTCTCTCGCAGACTTTAGGCGAACGTTGTCGGATTATTTTCAACCCGTCATATTCGGTTTGGGGAAATTTTAACAAATTCTGATGGTTCAGTGTTACAACATCCTGGCTCACCAGGAAGTCCCAAATCTAAGCCAGCTGACAGAGAAATGACGGGGTAAACTCGGGGTGTGTGCTCTTTTCTCCAAACAGTGACACTTGTTGTAGGAGCGCCGCGTCAATATTTGAAGGCTAAGAACTGTATTTTAACAGGCGAGCGGGAAGATGGCCCGACTCGCCGTTGCTCAACAAGCGATTACCGCGTCTCGTTTTGGCGACACAGCTCGCCGCTGGCTCCGGCGAGCCGACGTCTCGTTAGTGACTCTGGATGGTTGGGTTGCGCCAAAAAAAAAAATTCAGAATTACAAAATCAAAAGTTGGCAGATGCTTTGAGGCAGCAGGGCGGGGCGAAGACGGGGCGATACGGTGTCCGATCGACGCAGGACCACGGCCATTTGTAGTCACATGATCTGGATCTGTCACTCAGAGGGAGCATAATTTGATCCATTTTCAATTTTTAGCGTATTAAAATGGTTGAAAAAGCCGATTTGTTGCCTTAATAACAGGATAATCGGTAATATAAATAAGTCACCTGTCACACCTTTAACTGTCTCCTGCCTGTCCTCATTCAGCTCAGTCAACATTTCCATTACTCTCAAAGCAATTAATAAACCCGCCGTCACACAGAGTCTCTGACATCAGCCGTGGCCGAGGCTTATCTCTCGGTGAAAAACGATCACGACAAAGTCTCGCACAGACGAGCATGAAAAACACATTTCTGGACACTTTAATTTGCTGTCACTGATTTCATAAAACTATTGTCCATCCCACATTGAATAATCCATCCCAGACTGACACTCCTGACATATGCAGTCATTATTCACTGTCTGGAAGAAAAAAAAACCAAAAAGAAAAACCCCAAAAACAACCCTCTGGCACGGTAACCTTTAGTCCAGAGGTGGCTTTGTCTTTAAGTTGCACTTTTCATTCAACTTTTCTCACCGGAGTTAGCAATAACAATACACAAGCAATTATAAAGTCTGACAAAGGGGAAAGCAATTTTGCGAAGGTGAGAATTAGAGAATGGCGAGCATGAAAGCCGGCACCGGAGACGGCGGCGAGATGACAAATGAAAATGTGTTCTCCGTTGTCTGGTCCGCGTTGGCAGTCTTTGATGATGACAAATTGATTCATAAATTGAGTCTGGTTTTCAACAATGTCAATTTTCCTATGCAGCAGAGCTTCGGCGCAGCTCAGCAGGATGTTATTATCCTCAGCGGTGGATACCGCTCTTTAACAATGAACAACGATAAGGATCTGTCCGCGTCACGAGGTAAAAGTCTTCACATTATGCGTCAAATGCGAACGTGCGCAAATAATAGACGGTCGGCGATAAAGCCCCGATCCGGGACCGGTAACGTGTTGGAAGAGCACGCACTGGAGCTAATGAAAGTAGCGGGGGAGATGAATTCTAGGTAACACTGACGTCCGCATTAGCCATAATTTCCTTCTGTCTTTCATATCCGACACCACATGTCAAACTGTGCCGTTCTGTGTCCATAAAACAACTCTTTTCACCGGCAGCAGTAAAAAAACATGTTTGAGCACAGCAGTGGTCCTGACTGCTTTTCTTCATAGGCAACTGTTGGAGACCAATTTACAGGGCAATAAAAGCAACCAAAAGGGCATCTGATGCTCAGGACTGTGAGAACGAAAAGGGCAACAGAAACAGACCTCCACCGAGGCCGAACATGCTTGGACACGACTAAAGAGGAAGGATTGACAAGAATCAAGAAGCAGATGGAAAACGGAGAGGAAATACTGGAAAAGTGATCGAATGGCATGTTTTGTTTGAGGAAATCATCAAAAAAACTGGAAGAAAAAAATTGGGAAATTTTAGGAGATTAGGCTAGAACTTAATTCTCTTGTATCTCAGAAAACCAGCCAGTGAATTCAGCTTTGGATTCTCAAACCTCTCCGGTTAATGAGGAACATCTGGAAAACTTTTTGAATGTAACCTGGCAAATAAGGAATCAAATCCTGTAATATTCTCCCACATCTGTCCAAAATATGTCAAAACCGTTAACAAATGCTAAGCTACATGTTTGTGCATTTTGCATTTCATTTTGCATTCTTGCTTTATAGTCTACGATGGGATAAAGGTAGCATTCTTGATTCATTACTTATGGAAATAAAATAAAATAAAAAAAGTTCCAGCATGTGGTCGAGAAGCTTTTATGGTAATGAAGCAGCCAGAAGCAGTGTTTGAACCCGTTTGCCTTTTGGTATCCTACTGGGTGGTTTAAAAATCAAAGCCCATATATAGCGGCCCACCTATGCCGCTCTGACAGATAATAGTGGATTATTTGCTCCTTGGTGGGATAATAAGATGCAATGACCTCTGTGTTGAAGGAGAAGGAGAAAGGGAAGACTGGTGGCTTTTAAAGTCTCTCCATTTGCCTGGATATACTATTATATTAGCCGTCCAATCCCAACAATAGCTCATGTAGCCCCTGTTCATTAAGGGCTAAATGTGATGCTGATTTAGCACAGTAGTTCCCAAAGACCCAAAGCCCATAATTTAATCAGCAAATGTAATCATAGCTTATAAAACAATGACTCCCCGATGGAGGAATGACCTTCCCCGCTTAATCATCGCGGCGCAGGCTGTCCCTTTGTGCGGCTGCGGTCCAAAAACACACAAGAAATGCTTCAGACAGCGCCGCGCACAGCTCGGCGTTCCAACACCCTTCATCCGATCTGATGGAGACGTTACACCTTTCTGACATTTCCCATCGCCCCCCTCCCACCTTTAAAATGAATTAACATTCATCCATTACATTAACGCGATCGTTCGTTCAGTTTATATATGGCCGTGGTGTGGGGCATGATGGGAAAATCAAAGCAAGATATGCAAGAAAATACTGTAGGATGGAGCCATAAGTCTGTCAATTCCCATCGACGGTAAGCATAAAAGGGGTTTATCATCCTACAGATGGATCTGAAAAACACCCAGAGCTGAAGTTTGGAACCATGTTAGAAACTATTTTACCCAGGATTCTCCAGGGATCGTCGTCTTCGCTCACATTCTCACTCTGCTTCAAATCATTTAAACATTACCAAAACGAGGACAAGTTCCATCTACAGAGCAACAGTGGCATCATTCCCCATGCATCAACACCGCCAACAACATGAAAGAATGGAAAGGATGGAGAATCGGCCATCGTTTGGTTTGTTCTGTTTGGACTCAGAGATGATTGAGAAAGAAAGAAGAAAAGAGGAACGAGCAGCGTTTTCTTTTTTGCCAGCGTTTCTGCAACGAGCGATGGATTCGCGGCCATGTCGTTCTTGTCCTCCTACCATTCACCTGTCACCCCCACCCCTCCCCCTGCACGGGTTCTCTCTCCTCGCATCCTCAGCGAGGAGCATCTCAATCTGTTTAATTTGGCCGAGCGTACGCGAAGAGAGAGCTCTTCAGCGGAGGAGCCGTTCAAAAGATGTGGGAGAACAGAGGAGTCGGGGGGTGGAGGGGTGAATTATAGATGGATGGAGTGAGACTGAATAATTAAAAGACGCAGAGGCAGATGGGACTGCTTTTGGGCAATCAGACTGAGTAATACACTTCATTTCTTCTCCTAGAAAGTGTTGTTGTGGAGAGATATGCACGCGCTCATATGCACGTCAACACACACACACACACACACACACACACACGTCGGTCCCACCTCCTGCATTCCTGCACTTTGTTGCATTCAAATGGTGTCGCCGAGTCGCATAAATAATAGACTGCATGCGTTTTGTTTGCGCACGTGTGTGTGTGAAGCATTTTTAGTATGATGACGCGATTGAACAACAACATTTTGTTTACCAACTGAAAAGAAACAGCAACTGTCGTTATGCGTGCAGCTCTTCTAAGCTGTTAATTATGATGGCTGAATATCGACACACAACATTTGAAGCGACGCCCGTTTCCTCCAAATAAAAATTTCCTTTGCATGTAAAAGACAGGAAGATGCTAGCATGTATAAAGAGCTTCATCTGAAAAAGACTGTGGATTTGGATGAGGACGCTCTCTCTGCTGCCATCCTTTCCTCCTCTCGGTGGGTGTGGGCGGACGATGTGGGAGTAACGAGGAGGAGGAGGAGTAATAATACTGAGTTATTCAAGTGGAAACTTCCCATTTTGAGCTTTATCATAGATTAAGCCCTCAGCACTCCGGCTCAACTCCAAATATTACCACGAGAGACCTGCCTGACTAAAATATCTTCAATAACAGGGGGGCCTCAACTTAAAACATTTTAAAGTAGCAAGAAGGTAGAACTAGAAAGTTTCACGTAGAATAAATCAGATTTTGAACATTTGGAGCATCGAGTTTGAGATGGGCGGGGCCTCTGATTGGACCCTGAAGACAACACGCTCCTTTTACGAGGTTGTCGTTAGTCATGTGAGGTAACCGTACAGGATGGCTACTGCGGCCCTGGTGATGTAACATCTCAACACGCTGCTCTTCTCTCTAATGCAGGCCGATGTATTTGCCGCTGCCTTGCCACTCCCCATTAACTTTAATTTGGGCTCCACCATGGAAAAGAGATCGGGCACTCTGAGGGATAAAAACCATGTTGTAAGGCTTTAAATAAAGGACAGAACCATCTAGGAGCGAAGGCATTACAAGACAAGCCCGATGAAAAATAAAATGATAAACGAAATAAATGATAGTCACAAAACACTTCTTATGAATAAATCTCTCAATGTAGAGAAATTGTTTACTTTGTTTACTGTGAAGCAAAGGGACCGATTGGTGTGACGTGCGTGTGTGTGTGTGCGTGTGTGACGTTTTAAGCCAGAGGTTTGAATACAGCTTCATCATTTTCCTGTCTTCATCCGGGCGGGGAGAAGTCCCAGGTAACCAGCTGTGACATTGTGTTGGAGAGTGTGTAGATGCTGTATGTATTGTGTGTGACCGTGTGTGTTTTGCTCCACTAGACAGTGCTGAGCTGATGATAGGGTAATTAGGTTGCCGATGTGGCTTCCTGCGCTCAGAATAGGTCAAAGACATCAATCAGTGAAGCCTCCACAATGCTGGGAGACTGTTGTGTTTATGCGTGTGCACGAGTGTGTGTGTGTGTGTGTGTGCGAGCGAGACAGCAAAAGGGAAAGATATTATTGTGTGCGTTTTTGCATTTACTCGTCACAAGAGTGGCGGGTTATACTTTATATAATATATATAATTAAACTCTCTCGTGTTTGTCCATGTGTACAAACTTGACGAGTGTTGCTGAATCATTTGACTATAAAAACTCGTCTTTCCTGCTTGAGTCATCCGGGGTTTTATTTTTTTCAAAATAACTTTTTGGGTGGGCTGCTGCAATCAACATTCCAGGAGCAGGTCGCCATTATCCATTAAGCTGCACTTCCTATTCTAAAATAACTTTACTAATGAGTGTGAGCAGCAGGATGTGGGCGGATTTTATTGCATCAGTGTGTACCAGCTGCACAGACCGCATTAATACCTGGCTAATTGTGACCGAGATGTGACCAAATCTGCACTTTCTGTAAACCGGTACTGGTCTCCTTTTTTTCAGGGTGATTTCGGTCGACTGATTCGAGCTTTTTCCCATTGAAAGAATGAGTCAAGAGCCCGACTTGAGGTGGATAAACACAAATCTGAGGCCAAACCAAAATTTGCCGTTACATCTGTGTAATCCAGACTCTAAATTGGACAGTCAGACTTCCACGACACGGCATGCGAGGGCGTCGACGCGGCTGCCGCAACGCCGCATCCACCCCGCAAACTGTTGTCACACTCAGAATCCAAACTCTGCTCTTATACGTGTGTATGTGGGAACAGACCGACATGCTGTGAAGCAAAAACCTGCATTACCTGCAAAGATCTTTAGAAACAGCTTCAAGTGGCATAAAGTTGTATCAAACCAATTACAGTGACACCTGACGTCTCCAAAAGTGCCTCATCTTTATGCCCCGCCACCCATAATCCTTGTCTAGTCCCTAAATTGAGGCCTTCCTTTGTTGCTGTTCTCCCATAGTCTATTCTAGTCAGCCACTGTCAAAACACACATTCCTTGTAACGGCGAAGAGACTAAAGTGAAACACTGGCAAGGAGAATGAGGATGAAGATGTTCAAATCATCACACATTTATCACAGCAGAGATAAAACACGCTCTACGTGAGAGCAGCAAGTCACCGAACAAAGCGCAGCACACAAAGGATTTGTCTGAGCGCCGAACAGTTTTCCTGTTGAATGCCGGGTCAAGTCATTAATCACACACACACACACACACACACACACACACATACACAGTGAGAAGAAATAATAACGCTGCTGCAGATGATCACAAGTCACTTTCAATTACGTTTGGATTATCGGTCTCTAGCTAAACGTACAGGCTCGGCCCGTCATTAGGGCTTTGTACTCCAGAGGGAACCATTGATTCATTGATTGATTGATTGGGACTTGAACTAGCTTAACCTCACCAGATTGTTCTGCTTTAACCGAGGAGCTCAGGGAAGAAAAACTGTAAGCAAGCGCAGCGATGGATACGTCTGTAGGATAAACGACACTGGGATGAACACTTCCTTCTGTCTTGTCATTAATCCATGATAGGAGAGACTCGTTTGATTCCCATTCTACTGAAGTTCAGATTAAAATCATTCCATGTCTGAATCTAACCTCCATTTTCTGCCCATTTCGTCTTATTGAGACATAAGACAACCCTGTTTTAAAACTAAGAGGTTGCTATGTTAACCCTTCTTTTAATGAAAACAAATCCAGGAAGTACATTCAAAACATATAGCACATAAATGCGCAGTACAGCAGATATCCGTAAAATGAGATTTATAATACTGTGCCCTGGTGTGATCAGATTTAATAAAATGTTATGAATAATAAAGACAAGCGCCTGACAGAAGCTCCCAGAGTGAAGCACATCTACTCACACCATGACCGAAAATTAGAAATACCTGAAGCACAAACAGAAATCAGCCAGCCTTCACATTTATAAAGCAAGAAAATTCAGCTAATTCTCATCGACTGAAAACTGGCTCAGCTCGGCTCGGCTCGGCTCAGCTGATGATGATGATGATGATGATGATGATGATTCCTCGCTGACCGAGTCATGCATGTCTTTTGCTGAGCCTCTGCTCAGAGCCCCGAGCTCATTTCAAAGGTTCAGTGCCAGAGCAGCTCACACAGGCTGCATGCTTAATCGGCGCCTATACAGCTACGCACACCGAGGCCAGCGAGCAATAAGAACCTGGTATGTGCATCGGATTTCTCTCCTATGGTGCCACTGGATTTGTAAGCATAGCAGAATAATTACTTTAGGGGAGCCGCACCTCGGAGGAGACGGTCTGGGCTCGGTTTGTCTGTTGTAGAGCGAACGCTAACCGTGTTACGATGAGCTCTTTAAATGGGACAGTGAAGGCTCATCCCCTTTTTCTTCTCATCTCTCACATGGCCCACGTGCGTTCATGTGATTTGATTTGAATATTTCCTAAACGAGACCGTCACAACTTACAATCTGAAGGCAGCGGTAAACAACACGTTTAACAAGCTGTACCGCATAAAAAAACCTCGCCCATGTGTCCGCACCGTATGGAGACTCTTCACTAATTAGATCTCTGCACCCACCAACCTTGACTCCCTGACCTCCCGGTCCTTCCACACCTCTCATTGCTGCTGTCTCGATCTTGATCTTTGACCTGGAGATAATTAAACACCGCCTCTCTGAGCTGTTCGAGGCGTCACACAGCCCCGGCGCACAGGGTTTTGGTTTCGTGCTGCACTTACAGAAGGTAGAATCACCGCAACGTCCGGGTGACCACGCTACGAAGACGCCAAAACGTTAACATCATACGGTCGAGACAGATCGGAGCAATCTACCGCGAGTAAATGCAAAAGATCGGCGTCTGAATCTGCAGATGTCCTGCGAGTTTTGATGTGATGTCACCAACCAAATAGACCAACCTACACGCAACATCTGTATCCATGGCGACATATAAATAGATAGAAGTGAAAATTATAGCGAGGTTAAGGTACATTTTTATCCCCCTGACATCATGTATGTACCATAATGCCATTGATTGACAAATTACAGTCTGATTGCTGCGAGTAACAGACCCAGACTGCGTGATTGGAAATGAATTTATTCAGGGTTTGCCGCCTCCGCATGCCTTTAATCAGCAGGAGGACTCGGCTCATTACGCTATAATTCAATGCAACGCGCATCCTTGGCGAACGGTGGAATCCCGCCCCGATACATTTTACTGACATTTTTAATTGTAATGTGCAGAAATTGCTGCAGCACCGAGTGCATGGATACACATGGGGTCAACGGAGCCCCGCCGAGCCAGCGTCGAGAGATGAATCCGGACTGTTCAAAGATGATACAAAGATGATACAAAGATGATACAAAGATGCGGCGTGAGTTCACACAAACGTACGAGATCACTTACAACCGGCGGTGTCTGCTTGTCATTAGGCAATGCGGAGTGACCTTCTCTAACCCCGGCTCTATCGCTTTACCTTTCACTGAGCCATTTAATCCGCACGCTCCACAACTCGTGGCATTGAAAAAAAAAAAAATTATAAAACAGCAAAGCTATGCAATTCTTACAACATCAAGGTTAGACCGCGAGGACTGCTCGGTCTTCATTCTTGCTTCCACGCTAATTAATTCAGGCTTCAATTGGTATTTTCACACTCAGTGACACTAATCATGAATTTTCCAATGATAGTAATAATTGCCCCTCTAATCCTTCCATACATTTGTAATTAACTGGTGGAGGAGATTATCATGGCGAGTACAGGGGCGACGTGAATTATTCTTGGGGAGGAAAATCCTTTTCTGCAGTGTCAAGGATTTGTGGGTTCTTGATGTGCACATAAACACACACAGCAAGAGAGAGAGAGAGAGAGAGAGAGAAAGGGGGGGGGAGAGAGAGAGCAGTTTACAGTAAGGAGCTGAGCAGACAGAAAAGGGACAATAGTCTGAGCAGAGTGGCAGATTAATTTAGGGGGTGCAGGGAGAGAAAGAGAAAGTGGGAGGAGAGAGAGAGAAAGAGATAGAGAGAGAGAGTGATAGAGGGAGAGAGAGAGAAAGATAAGGGGTCAGTAGAGGATGAGTTGGACACAAAGGGATGCTGACAGTCTGTCCAGATTTCTCGTCATCGTCCTCCTCCTCGTCCTCCTCCTCCTCCTCCTCCTCACAGTCAGCTTTCCATTTTAATCCTCCTCTACTCAGACATTTATTTTCATTTTCCATCTCCACATCTTTGTCTAGTTTCATTTTTTTTTTCGCTTCCAAACAGAGGGAACAAAATGAGACCCGCTGAAAGTCAGATTGGAGCAATAAACACAGCAATAACACCCAAAGGAGCATTCTTTGGTGCGACCGTAGCCAAGGAACGATCGCCTGCACTGAAGAACCCATAATCAGGACGAAGAGCATCAGAACAGAGCCGTTACCGAGCATTTTAACCCCTCGAGCTGTCGGAAATGAATGGAGCCCACGTTAAGGGGAACAGTTCAGGGATATCTAAAGGGTTCTGACTACATTTAATGGGCCTCGTCATCCATAGAAAAGACAGAAAACCTCAGAATTGTGTATTTATTGGTACCATTTGAAACCAGTTTCTCTAGAATTCCAGTCATCCATTTGCAGAGTAACTAAACATGGCCGCCGGTGCCTCCCTCCAAAGATCAGAGCTGTTGATCAGGATAAAAATGCCTGAAGTGGAGTGTCGTTGTCAGGATGTCTTGGTGGCCTTTTACCGTTGGAAAACATGACAGCCATCGTCGTTAATAACCACACCCGTGCTACCTGTGCCCCGTACACATCCCGACCCCTGAGCATCAGCACACCAGAGGTGCCGAGGTGCCGGATCAGATTATTTTTGGGCACAACAACGAGGTTTAACCTTTACTGCAGCTTCAGGGCTTCGCTATCAAAGAGAGACGCTATTAGGAAGCGGAGAGGAGACGGAGCTCCTTGCCTTCACCTCACAAATAATAGTAATCACACTTATCACCGGCCTCGCTCCGGCCCCTTGTGACACTATCTTACCGTCCACCGAGTATCTTCCCTTTCCCCACTATCTCCACAGGATGTAGCGCGAGAAAATTGCAACTAAAGTGAAGTCTGCCAGTGAGATAAATCACAGAGATGGGGCAGCGGCGATAAGAGCTATCTGGCTGAAAGTTAAGCAGCCGAGGGCTCTACTGTCCAGACGGTGGGTAAAGTGGGATTAGGTTGGCAAAAGAAAGGTGCTGAACTTAATTCCGAGTCAAAGTAGCACTTTTCTTTCAGCGAGGGTGGGGGAGGGGGGCTTGATCAGTAAGATCTAGAGACTGATTGTTTAAAGTCCTTAACTGCCCTCTGGTTTTGTTTGTTTTGTTTTTTTTTTGCCTGTGCTGTATTTTTTTTCCTGCAGAACGAGGGATGAGAACTAAAAAAAAAAACGCAGCGAGTCGGACGTGTAAGGATAAAGGGAGAACGGGTCCGCGTTCCCCAGAGACGGAGGCCGGAGATCGCTCCAGCCCGGCTGTGTCTTTAGGGGATTCTCCGTCAATGAGATTCCTGCGAAAGCCATTTAGACCTTTATCAGCACCAGCCAATCACCGTGGCCACAGAGGTGACCATCCATCATGGCTCGAAGTAGAGCCTCGGACGACTCAGTCGCTAGATAATTTAACGTGAGGGGAAAAGCGATGGAGAACGTCCGGGAAGAAGGGTGAACATCCTCCACTGTCCTTAAAGGACCTTTCTTATTCCAGACAGAGAGACACTAAAACAGAAACCGTACCCAACTTCCATAGAAACATCAAACACCCTCCCACACACTCTACAACACAACCTTGTGTTTATAGCAGCCTCAGCCAAAAGTCGGCGGGAGTCTGTCACCGATAGGCCACAGGGCTGATTGTCTACCGCTGTCACCCAGTTTGGAGGAAATCCCAACACCCAGCGACTGGAACACTGCGTTTGATTAATGTCCTGACACTTCCACCTGTTAACAAGAGAGAGAAAGAAAAGAGGCAGAGCGCGAGAACAAAGGAATAAACCAGCAGAGTGTGGCCTTCTTCTGACGGGGTTTTCCCCTGCAGCAGCTGTCTTTGAGCTGGGTCGGAGCTCCAGCGGTGGGATATGAGGTTACGTCCCAGCTCGGCCAGAAAAAAAAAAGCAAAAACGAAACAAAACACAAAGTCTTGACAAAAAGGGATCCACCAGAGATAAGACTGATAGTATTTCAGATGAAACCAGGCCCCGCGAGCACCACTGAGAGAGGAGAGAGAGAGAGAGAGAATGTTTTTATGAGTCCAATATGGGATGCATCAGGGCCGTCTTATCAGCTAACAGCCGGAGTGAATTTCTATTATTGGCAATATCTGCACCATACTGTATCAGAGAGGGGGAAAAAAACAACCCCATCCTTAATAAAAGTGTCTACCAAAGAACTGTTCACACTTATCTGTCTCATCTTCACCACTGACAGATAGAAAACATGGGATGTCTTTTACCAATATAAATTACACAGCAAACGTCTTCTCTCTCCAAAAAGTAAGATCAGCGTCAGGAGCTGGAACCCGGCGTGAAATTTCATCATTTCTTTGCCTAAAAACTTAAGGGGGATTTGGACAAAACCTACAGAGACGACAGGAAGCAGCGTTTGTTTGTTAATTCAGATTGGACCAAAATCGATTTCTGTCTCTGGCTGTTATTTCACATTTGGTGTGAAAGGTCTGCTCCATTTCTAATTTTGTATTAATGTCATTTTGATTCATTTTTGGCCCAAATATGTATACGTAAACTAAATCATACAGCTATTATCATTGTCCTGTATTATATACGACATCATTCATCGTGTACTGTAATAAGTTTAATTCCGTGCTATTTTATGCTACACATCGCCAACAGAACTTTCACTTTTTTTCTGCATTTACCTCTGAGACACCGTACATTTTTTCATATTGTTTCTATTCTACTTCGCTGTATTTTTGGAGCAATCTCCCCCACAAAATTTTCCACTGGGATTAATAAAGTTCTATGTCATCTAATCCTCTTTTATAATCTCTGGCGGTCTTACTTTGCCTCTCTTAGCCTTTGCACGCTCATACCAAGAGACGTACCAATCTCGAAACAACATCGTATTCAGCTTTTTTCCCCTCTCTGCAATACACAAGCAGCTGAAGAGAACAGCGTTGTAAAATATTCCGCTCACGAGGAGTACAGTGTCATGTTTTCCTGACTCTGGAATGACACTGACAAACGACAAATCCATACAGATCCAAGCGCGCGGCCGCGTTACATTCGGCACTATTAGAGCCATTATTAGTGCCGGGTTTCTCTCACGATGACTGTCAGTCCAAAACGACGACCCCACAAAGAAATGTCTGTTCTTCTAATTGGTTGTCACCCAGAGGCCATCTCTGATATCATCTGCAGTCGCCATACAGCTGTTGGAAACGCCTCAATAATACATCACCGACAGTTATCCAGCGTGATGAGAATTCAGGGTTGATGCAGTGTTTTGGGTAGGATTCGTCCTGGAGGCGTTTCCAGGGGCTCATCTGTGTAAAATCTGTCAGGCAACACATTCTGTCTTGAACATCTCATTCGAGAAGAGCGTCCGATTGATCACGGTAACGTTTCCTTCACCGGGTGGAGATGTTGTGTGTCTCTATTGAGTGAATATGTGAAAACGCTCACTGATTACCCAGAAGGCTTTCAATAAAATCTTTCCTGCTTATTCTCATGCTTCTGATAACAAACCGGCCAATACGAAGCTTTGTCAAAGAAACACCGCAAATCTGTCCCGAATGATCAATGGATGGGCTCCGTTTCCCTTACTCTGCATCTCCGTGTCCAGAAATGTGATCACGAAGAAGTTTCAAACTCACTACCTCTGGATCTCATTTCACTTGTTCTGAACATTTCTCTCCCTTTGTCAGGCGACTGAGATGAACTGAATCCTCCTCACCCCAGGGAACTCCCTTCGTCTCTCTCGTGTTTCAGCGGCAGACAGGAGGCGCTGCCCGGGCGATGGGAGCGTGAGCAGAGCGTGCTTTGGTAATGACGGATTGCCTCTGTTGGCCTCAGCTTAGACCTGAAACGACCGTCTAGCAGTGATAAAAAAAACATTCAATAAACCGTCTTTTGCTCGACAGTTAGCCCCGTGGATTTTTCCACGCACCTGCCTCGTCCTCATGGAAGCTCTACCTCGGCTGACCTCAGCGCAGGATGGAAAGGAAACCTCATTTAGCATCGCCGTTCCACAGGATGAGTCACCGCTCTCCTGCCAGAACCAGAGAAGAAGGGAACTTCCCCTCCTTCTTCTCCCATCACTAACTCATGTGTCTTTGCTCGTTTTTCAGTGTTGATGTTTCCACGGTATAATGAGGGCCGGGTGGTATTTATATCCCACGTCTGTCCCAGCGCGGTGTCATGCACGTCTGAATGAAAAAGGACAGAGCTAAGTTGGAGAGGTGAAGATGTGAGGGGAGAGTAATCTGGCGGGACGCCGTGTTTCACGTGACTCCATCGGCGTATTGTAAAGGCGGGGGGGAGGGGTTTTTAAAAAAAAAAAAACGCTGGATGGGCCACAGTTCTTCCAAACACCTGTCTCATATTGGAGAGTGACGCTCTGCCTCCCGGCGTCGTTCACTCCATCATTCGTGTGGTTTTACAGCTATCTGTTCTATCTCCTGGAGTGAAACTTCATCTACACACACAGCAACATCTCATCCCACGCATTCTCTACACCATTAAATCCATTTTGTCAAATGCACACCAGGAAACCTCTCCGTTTACAATACAACAGCCATGAATTTCACTCCAACACAGACACCTCATATGGTGCTATTTTAATGGTAAACACCTCACCAGCAAAACCACAATCGCCAAAGGTGTGTGTGTGTGTGTGTGTGTGTGTGTGTGTGTGTGTTTGTGTGTATATTGTGTCACTCGCGCTTATTGGTGATGTTTGTCTGTACATCACGGACCCCGCGGGCCGTGTGTCAGGCTTCAATTTAAAACCTCTCTCTGACCAGCTGACAGGTCTTCCTGCAGTCGGAGTGTATCGACAGTAGCAGCAGCATCCGCAGAGCAGAATGCATTATTCTGCTGCTCACTTTTTCTGTCACCTCGGTAACACTCCTCTCCCAGCAGCTGAGGCTGAGATGCCAGTCAGGAAATCTACACGGATGTCAAAACTTCAACTAGACTCCTGTTAAAGCAATAAAACCGCTTTCAAACGGAGGGTAGCACAATAATTATTCAAATTGGTGGAAACGCGTGCTTGCGTGTGCGGTGACGGTTCTAGATTTTTACAGTTGTGAGTCATTTCACTCAAGATTCAAGGGATTCCGAAGGAAAATCTATAGTATTACTTCATTCCTTTTGTCAAAACAGGTCGGTTTCCAAAATGCAGACCGGGAGACGATGTACATAAAAAAGAAAGAAAAAGTTTGACTTTTACTCAAGAATGTTTTCTGATGGATCACTTTTGCTTGGGACTAAATCATTTTTAAATAAGATATCTCAAGTATAACTTTATCCACAACCGACAGAAGGCGCAACAAAAAAAAGAGGAACAACGTGAATGAGCGCCAAAATGTCAGCTTATGATAGGATTTACAACGCCTCCCTGTCATTATAAAGCACTCAGACTTTGTAAATCACGTTTATTTCCTCCTCAATGTTGGGCAATATGTTTCACTCTTGCAGTTGTGCATACCGTGAGTTTAAAGTTGGAAAGTTACACGCAGGAAAATTTGGAGCTTATGTTCATAAACGCACCACATTAGAACTACTTTCATTACATTTCAGTAGCTTGGAAGTTCGAGTAAAAGTCACTCAACTATTTGTAACAGTTATTACATCATTGGATAATCAGACAGACAGATAGGTCTCACCGTGCATGTTCCATATCCACAGACTGAGCGCTGGTAAGGCATCCATGATGGCCTTCTGTGGGGGGAGGGGCTGAGGTGCAGCAGGTAGGAAAGGTAGCAGTGGGACTCCTTCACTTCCTGATTCCATCCAGTACATAAAGTTACAAACTCTAACTTTAATCTGTACTTATCTACTTTCTTACTTTGACACTATATTCCCAACAGGCATGAAGAACACTAAGCCTTCCTTATATCCTCATCTTGTGAATTAAAGGATATTTAGTTCAATCTGGTGTCAAACGTCGCTCCTTCATCGGTTTCGTCTCTGTTGTTCCATCTTGATGTTGTGTTTCAATACACAAAGAACTTATAAATCCACTTGAATTGACGCCCTGGTGCCTCGGCCTCGGCAGACCTTTCCAGACCTCTCAGGCCTCATCCACACCTGTTATACACCTGCCAGTGATTGTATGGACTATACCAACGTTGCGGGGGAGCTTAGCATACTTAAACGCAGAGAGCTTGTTCAAATGTATACAAATATACAATTTATATAGTGCTGACATCACATATGAATAATCCATTATTGAGCCAAACACCAATATGAGTGATAACTTTCATAAAAATAAATAATTTCAAAAACAGTAACGTCTCATCTACCCTCAATGAATCATGGTGAAACCAGGAAGTATAAAATACAGGCTGAAAATCAACAAACAGGTATATGGACTGCATTTTTATAGCACCTCTATCCAAAGTACTTTACAACATTTTGCCTTACATTCACCCATTCACACACTGGTAGTTAAGGTAACCATGTAAGACCCACTTGCTTGTCAACATGGAGGAGTAGGGGATCGAACCAGCAACCCTTCAATCACTAGGCGATCTCCCACCTAGGCCACACGGCCCATAGGTATTGTTAGCATTTTAATGGGTGTGTAAAGCCTTGCAGTATTGAAAAATTAATTAAAACCGACACATTTAATTTTATCATCATTGTTAGCCTTGTGGCTGTCATTATGTTGATAAACACTATGGACTGGCACATCATAAACTGCCATCTGAAGAAAACTTAAGAAGTAAAAGATGCTTTATGTTCTGATCTCGGCAAATTTATGGGTTCAATGTTTGAAACGGTGAAAATTGAAGCCCTGTATCTCAAAACCGACCTGAGCCACATAGAAATGATAATACTAAGGTGACAATCATCAAGGCCAGCATCAAGTGTAGGTCAAACTTGGCCACACACCGCAGATTCTCACTTTATGGTTCCTACATTATGTGAATCTCATGAAATTGCTTCTAAATGAATGGACTTTTACAGCTCTCTGTATTTTTCATTTTGCTGAGTGGGCTTTTATTCTGAAACGTAACATCTGTTTAGCTTTTACGTCCCCAGTATTCTGCATTGTGAAGCTCTTGACCTTACTGAACCATGATTTTGGCTCTTTCGGCTCTAGACTGACAGCGTCTTGTTGGTCTGTTGCCTTGTGCACTCGCATCTTTTCCACTTTAACTTGTTTATCTGATTAAAATGTTCCCCTTTCTCCATTGAAATAAATTAACATTTGAGTTTTACGATGTTGAAAAAGCGTGTTTTAATGTGTTTGTAGAGCGATGGCCCAACTTTTTTCCCCTGTTGTATAGTTCATGAGCACACTTAACCCACATTGTAGGTAAGTAGACTTCTAGTATAAAGACAAGATGTGGATCAATGGAAGACATTGAACAAAGGAACACTTTTCCTCTGTATTTACTGCTGCTGTACATTAGGCTGGAACAGTGGGAAAGAGAAAATGTACTTCAGAAAAGAAATGAGTTGTTATGCAGTGCAAAGAGACCTGTGGGAGAGAGGGAGGGCAGATCCAAGGAAAAATAAATAGATGAAATCACAATGAAACACAATGTGAAAGTGCAGACAAAGCAGGTCCTTCCGACACAGTTCTGGCTTCCCTGTGAAAACAAGGCACGAGTTCGGCTAATTTCACGCATCAAGCACTGCTGTCCCTCTGGCTGATACCCATGAGCACAGATCCTGAACACCCATCCCATCCCATCCTGTCCCAGAGGCAGGCATCACCTAGGGGCGGTGGGCAGGTGTTATTTCCCAGCAGGGTGACCTTAGGACGGGCATCCTGTGCAGTTCCTGTCCCCAGCCCTGGCACACGGGCCAGGCTCTCGTGGGAACAAGGCACAGGAAGTATGATGCACGCGTGTACGTGCCACTTCTGGGCCTCCTCTTCCCACAGTCCTGACAGTGGGAAATAACACAACGTGCTCTGACTAACAGGTGCCATATGCTGACAAATCTGCAATTATATGAGGCAATCATGTCAACATGGACCAGATTCTCAAAGAATCCATGCCGCAAAGAGCTTTGACTGTTCACAGCTGCTAAACTTAAACTTTAAAACTCACTACAAAGACAAAATAGATTCAGATGCGATCACATAATCAGATGGCATAATATTCCATCACGTCAGGCTCATGCTACCAAACAGAGATCCGTTTCTCATTTTGTCTTGATTATTCAGTGTTTTCATGTAAATGAATCTACACGTGTGCCGTCTATCACCGATTATCACTGATATTAAAAAAATGCAAAAATATTTCGGCCTCTCGGTGGCTGTGCCGGCACACAGGGCTGGATATGTTTACATCTCTGCTTTGTGAGGAATAAACAGGAAGAAGCTACAACTGAGAGCGCCACCTACAGAATTCAGAACCACAGTCG
>OMNV01014677.1:2340-19438 GCA_900303265.1 Brotula barbata
TGTAAAGATTTTGGCTTTTTTAAAATGTATTTTATGATATTTTAAATAATATAAGTGGGCGTACACAAAACAGAAAACTGTGCCATGAAGTTTGCATTTGTATTCAGCGCAACTGACTCAAACAGTTCTTGTCAGACTATTCCAGGAGGCTGAACCCTGTCCTGGTGTTGGTATAGGTTGTTGGCAGCTTCAGCCAAAATAATAATAATAAAAATAAAAGCCCCACCTCAACCAATGAGCACACACCACACTGCGGGGGCAAAGCAGAATCTGGGTTTGGAAAACAAACCTGTGCCCCCTCTGGTTGTTGGCCGGTCTCTGTATCCACCAGGACCAAAGGCAACCTCTTGGGAAAATATTTTATTTGCCAAATAAATGAGTTTGTACCAAATCGGGTTTATGGAGCGAGCAGCTTTCGACCTGCAGCGGGGCCCGATTTCATGTTTCTGTCAGGCTTGTTTGAGGTGGACTTTTGTAACAGACCTGCAGTGTTTCGCCGTGTTCGATTCATTTATCCGCCTTTGATTCGGCAAAGTTCTGCTGCCAGTCTGCCCGTTTGACCGGGAAATTTTTTTGACGTTTTTTTATTTTCTTTTGGCAGGAAACTCTGCCAAATGCAATTTGTGTAAATCTATCATGAAATACTACGCACAGACAAAACAGCTTGTAAATAGCTGTTTGGGATACGTCTCTCTCTCTCTCTCTCTCTCTCTCTCTCTGATTCATTTTGCATGTTTTCTCTTGTCATTTCTCCATTTATTCCCTCTTCCCTCTTTTCATTTTTACATCTTATTACTCCTCCATTTCACTCCATTATCTCCCAAAACCGTTCTTCATTCCTCCCCTCCTGTCCGTCCTCCCTCCTTCCTTCCTTCCCTTCCTCCCACCCTCCCACTCTCTCCGTATCTCACATTTCAATGGTCGCCGTTCTTCCCGCGTCACTTTTCCACTCTACCAACTCGATCCCTTCTATTTTCCCCCCAACGCCCATCTTCTTTTCTTTTCTTCTTCGCTTCTAGTTTCGGACAAATTGGAAAATGATCCAAGATACGCGTCTACCACGAAATACAAAATTTACACAGAGTGCTGCGGCGAGCTGCAACCATGATGCAATGCTGAATGGTACAGCAGAAATCAGAAGGAGACGTGATAATAAAAGATGGATCAAACATCCCTTTCTCCATCTTCATCTGTTCCTCCTCTTCATGTAGCACGCAGGGAGTTTGGCTGGAGGTCTACATTTTTGGACGGCTTTTAGAGATTTTTCCTCATTGGTAAATTGAAGGAAGTGGCTTCATTTTGTCTCTCTGCTATAGTAGAATTTCAAAGAAGAAGATTAATGTTTCAGATAGATGTTACTTTTACAGAAATACTGTACATGCGTGCAGCTGTTAGGCACTAATAGAGTTTTTGCCATAACATAAAGTAATATTTGTAGCTCCCTCCACAACCCAATCCTCTGATTTGCAGTAGCCCAGCCTATCCTTAACAGACATTTTTGATCCCATCCTTGGAAACAAACATGGCGCTCTAACCAAAGTCGGACAGGGACAGCAGCCTCTGCTCAGCTGTTGTCTTTTCTGGCTTAAACAGCATCTTTGAAAAACTTGAGTCTGGTTTGAGAGAACACAATCCACCCTCTGAAAAGCAGCTAATGATCTCGCCTTGGCTGCTCAGGCAGCGAACTGGCCCATCCTCTCGCCTTTCAGAGGAGACAGCAGGCAGGCTGTTCTGATCCGGAGCTTAAAGAACTTAGAAGATTTGGACTGGTTGTTCTTCTGTGTCATACAGTGTTACAGAGAGTTGAATTGTGTTATTATCTCCAGTCACCATTTCATTTGGTGTCCCCCCACGGTTTGACAAGACCATCGTCTTCTATTGTTTGTACGGCGTACTCGAACAAAGCCGCATGAGTATAACTACGCTGGCTGAAAATAAATAAAAAGTGACGGTAATAATAGAGGGATCCACTAAATCTAAAGCCTTCTGCCTTACTTCTCAAGATTTAATATCAAAAAATCTATTGAAAATATCTAGAAGAGCAAATCTGTCTTGAACTGATATTCATCTTTATTTTATTTCTGCTGAGAACAAACAGATTTTTACAGTTGCTCTTAAATAAAAGACAAACATTTCTTGGAGGACAGATCTACAATCAGCAAGCCAAGAAACTGAAGGAAAACGGCACAATACTTTTGATATGCCATAATAATTTGAATTACCTTTTTTTGAGTAAGTAATGCAAAATATAATTTCAAAAGAGTCTGTAAAATAAATAAATGAATAAAATTACTAAGCTCCTGTCAACACAAAGAAGCCGTTGTTCTACTCTGAGCTCTCTCCCTGACTCCTGATTTCTAAAGTCCTACTGTAACTCCTGACAGTCCTGAAACAAAAGGACAAAACTCATTCTTGCTTTGAGTTTTTGAAACTGTTGCCAAAACTGAAACCTGATTAAAAAATCTTCAAAAGCTTAAATCTATTTTTATAAATCTGGATCATTTTCCAGCGTTGGTTAATTCGGCAGCATAAACGGCTGCTTTTATTTTTTGTTTTTTTATCACACTAAAATACTTTGACCATGCAGAGCCTCCACATCCTTCATTTTGACAGGCTCCATTCTCCTGGGTGCTCATAACCCCAAAGCTTTACAATTTACATCTATTCTCAAAATGTATACATATTGTACTGTATATATATATATACACAGTAAATGGACTGCATTTCTGTAGCACTTTTCAATGTTTGCCTCACATTCATCCATTCATACACACATTCACACACTGACAGCCGAGGTCACGGTGCAAGGCCAACTTGCTTGTCGGGAGCAATTTGGGGTTCGGGTCTTAATCAGGGACCTTCGACATGGACATGGAGGAGGGGGGGATTGAACCGGCAACCCTTATGTACAGTAGTTACTGTAGTTTACAATGAATGGATTCACACGACAGCAAAAATAGTTCAAACTGAGCTCCCACTAATACAAAAAATTGAGCGAATGTTAATAAAATTCTGATTTAGATTTGAGTTTAAATCTCACAAAGAACTTCAGTAAAATACTTTTCCGAAACCGGCTACATTTGATCAATTGTACGATCATGTCTGCCGAGCATTATTACCGAAATCTTCTTCAGCTCCTTTATTCTGCTTTTAACAGCTTTCAACTTTCAACACAGCGGCGTGGGGATTTAGATCAGACAGCATATGACCGCACTTCCAGCCTCCCTCCAGTGACTCTCTCATTTTCAGTCGAATATTTTTAAGAAAAGACAAATCCGGGGTCGGTTTCACTCCTGCAAACATCACTTAACTTTTGTCTGCACAATGTTTTCAGTAAAAAACCCCCAAAAAACCGTCTGGAGCTGATGGTTTCACACAGATGGATAATTTAAAAAACACTAAAAAAGTAGCTCTACACATTATAAAAAACATGTACAATTCCTAGATAATGGACAATTTGACTATTCAAACATAATCATGTCAGGAAATTACTGGGTCATTGTTATCATCTTAGCAGGATAAATTAGAAGGAAATGCCAGACAAATATAGAGTGCAATGAAGTGGAAAACAATATAAATATTTTTTTTTCCTATTTTTTTTTTTATCCAGTGTGAGAGCAAAAGCTACCCTGCAGACTGTTAAGGAACTGAAATATGAATTAAGATCCTAATTTGGGATTAGAAAACACACACTATACCCCGCCTTTATCTTGAAGTGGTATGTAAATTTGGCTGCTCCTGGAAAAGTTTTTAAAGCTTTCAAATTATAACAAATAAATTCTTGGTGATTTGTCAACCCTGTCCGTTTGATAAGACTTTACATTCCTAATTAAAAGGGGAAATACCGGAACAATCTGTGAAATGTTTTCCATTTAAAGCCTGGTGAATTTTTGATTAAGCTGAAGTGATGGTTGCTGATTTACTAACGGAGCAGTAAATGACATCCTGAATGAACAAAACTGTGACCTCACGGAGGGAAAAGTGGCTTTTCCTTTCTTTTTATTGTTGTTAAAGCAGAGGGTGTCACTAATGTGAATGTGCAATGACAGTTAACTTAAATGTAATTTTAATTGTCAGTTGCGGAGCGAGTCATAAGGTAGCTGCCAAAACAGCACGTTGATTTGCAGAGATGAGTCTTTGTGTGTGCGTCAGCGTGTCTTTTTCTAAGACAGAAAAAAGGTGAGATTACAAAGGACTTCTTCCTGTAATCTTTCATCAAATTATGCATAATAATTGATTTCATAGTTCAGCCACACTTGTAAAATAGGATGACAGCTGCTACTGGTGGTCCAATGACTTTCATTTTCGTGATATTTTAGTGAAGCTAACAACAAGTAGATTTTGTAGATTATTATTTCTGTAATGCATAATTCTGATTGGTCAATTGTTGCATTCTATACTCGTAACGTTAACGGCGAAGGTTTGACATTCATTCCTTCTCTCTGCCTTGTCCTTCCAGTCTGTTTCTTGACTGTCCCTATCATAATAAAGCAGAAATGCTAAAAAATCTTTAAAAAAAAAAATTATTCCCGCTGAAGTTGACAACGAACTTGTCATCCGAGCAAATATACAGATATATAAATATATACAAATATAAAGTAGTTTGTTGCTGTTTCACGTAGCTACGTTTGTGCTGCAATGATAAGAGTTTACTAGCTAGCTATACTAGCATTCGCACCAAAACCTAGCATTGCTCTTGTGCAATTAGCCGACAGAGCGATGTGTCAGTTTTTCCAACGGAAAAGCATCAAGATAAAAAAAGGCTATTCATTCTGTCACATTTCACAAATAATAGAGCCATTTTAACCCTTAACTAGGCTGCAACTGTGTAGCTAAGTCATGGGTTCAACTCTGTTGCAATTGATTATGCTACATCAAAATTGCTAGGTAGCACTGACACACAACAATTACTAATAAATTCATTAAACAATATATACCGTGTAAAATTATTTTTATTACATTGATTCAATAATTAAAATAATTATTACATTATTAGAATAATAAATAAACAACAATAATTAGGAAAAATTAGGAACGCAAAGAGAGAAAAGCAGAAAACCCTGAACTGAAAAAAAAAAAAAAAAAAATCAGAAAAAAGTTAGCAAAACTCAGCCAACTCCTGGATCTTGGTGAACAAGCGCTCGAACAAGTTACAAGATTAAAATGACATTCGACTGGTGAACACGTTCACACATCAAACACTCCAAGTTGCCGAGATCACTAAGCCGTTTGGCAGTCGGGCAAGTTGTTGGGTTATCGCACTGGAATGCAAAGAGGGAAAGGAGAATAGAATATAAACCTAAGATGAATTTAGCGTTTTATGTGGGTTGCATTTCGCCAATACTTGCAAAGCCGGAGTTTCTCAAATTGTGTTGAAAGTCAATGCAGATGAAAGAGAGTTCATCATCCGATGGAAACAGACGCCAGACTTCAGACATTCCAGAATCGTTGAACCGGTCAAGGTACGACTTTGTTGTCATCTAATGGTTTTAACTACGAGGTGATATACGACTGGAAACAGACAAAGAGCGCAACGATTTTTCACCTGGAAGGAGCCGGCTGTTATCTGACATTTGAAAATATTGAGGCATCTGGAGCACCTCCAACAAATGTTTGAATAAGTTAAAGAAAACTTTGTCTGGCTAAACGACGTGTTGAACTTTAGGTCGCCATACTTTGCTTTGACTGTGATCGAAAATTGTTTAAAGCAAAGCAAAACTAATAAATAAGCTCTATGATATCGGTCCATTCTTTCCGAGTCTTATTCTCATTAAAAGCAATTTACTTCATCTGTTTAATATTTAAATATCATACACACGTACAGTTTCGTACGTAACATTCATCAGTTGAATGGCGTAAATTTAGCATATTTGGTGTTTGTTGATGTCATCGTAAGCCAAAAACAATCTATAACTCTTCCTGTTCTCCGTACTCATCTGTCATTCCCACTCGTCTAATTTTTCCTTTCACAATTTATATATTTAAATAGCATGTGTAGCAAAAACATTTTAGAGTTTTTACAGTTTACTCTGGTATATAATTTGCAACATGTTGTGGGGTTTCTTTCCAATATTATATTCAATTATTACCCATAGTGCTACAGTACTACATGAGATTTTTAGCAAAGTTTTAGTAAAGTACTTCATCCACACAGAGATCTTCTTCTAAAAATGTGTCTGCATGTTGGGAGGTAGCTGTGTGTCAGAGTAAGTAATGTAATGTATGCCAGGGCCTTAAGGCCAGACAGTTTTTTCGGAACATTGCTGCAGTTAATGCAGCGGTAGACAGTTTGACCAGGCAGAACGCTCACACACACGCACACACACACACACACAGAGAGAGAGGGATCGCAAGTAGGGAGACGAAGACACTGTTTATTGTCATAAATGACAATGAAGACACGAGCACATTCATTTTAGCAGCAAAAACTGTGTCTCTTCTCTCTCGCCCTCACTCGTCCTTCTTCTAGTTTCCAGGTGTTTCTCAGTTCATGAGGCTGCGTTACAACAGTAGCAGATCTTATTACAAATTTATCTCCAATTAAGCACGGGAGATCTTTGCAGGGTCACGTTTACGTGTTGTCAGAATGACCTAAAATCTGAAGATGTCATAATGCCAGAAGTCTTAAGTAGCTCATGTGTGAAAATTGGTCAGCAATTAATACGATTAGCCTAATTAGTAAGTAAGTTTGTAAATTAATGGAGAGGAACTCGTTGCACAACTTATTACTTTCCCGGCCTCTTAAAGGTGAGGTCGGTCATTTTTTTTGTAAACACAAAATTTGTTATATTTGAAGAAATTACCCTACCATCCTGAAAGCTAGAAATAAATAAAATGCTTCTGAAAAGAGACTTTCAAAAATCCGATATCTGCAATTAAAGTAATCCTGGAATTAACCCAAGACAATCATTTCATTCGGACCGAACGAAACGATCGGCTGGCCGATTTGCCTGTTACCTACCCAAAATACTGCTTATAAAATCACCCACCTGTCCTTTAAACGTGACAGCGAATAAAACTCACCAAGTTCCCTCTCTGTCATCTTCTCCCATCCTTACCCTTCCCATTTCCGTCTTTGCCTTTCACCCCTGTCTCATTAATAACTGGCCTATTAAGCTGCTCATCGCATTGTCAGTGGAGCGTTCAACAACAAACAAGGGTCAATGGTACTTGAAAAAACACGGCACACCAATAGTAATTGTTGCTGTGGAAAAGTCAAAGGGATTATAGCTTTAAATGCCTGCGGGGAGATAAAGCTTTTCGAAACGGATTCATTAATAATTTTTTCCGATCTTCCTTCCTGTGACTTTTTTTTTTTGGTACGCTTTGTCCCCTCTCCATCTTCTTTTGTGCCTTTCACCCATCTTTTCCTCTGTGTTTTGGGGCAGCTGATTAAGTAGGGGTTGCTGTTAATGAGCCATGAGGACTAATTGGGATTGTCATAATGAGAGAGACAGCGGGAGACACGCCGTGCTTTGGCATTTACAAGTGCAATAAGTCAAATATGAAGGGGAGGAAGAGGAGATGAGAGGAAAAACAGGAAAGCTGGAATGAAATCCCTCAAATAGCAGGATGACTAATACGTCTGGAGCCTTACATCGGTTTTATTTAAACAACAAACGTGCTCTGCTTTTGTCTGTGTCAAGATGACAACAAAACAGTAATAACAGTGATTGGATGGTTGACACCTTAGTAACCAACACGTACAGTATTTGTCCTTTATTACATACATGTTTTTGCTCATTCCATGATTTGGATCAATAATTTCTGTTGTTGTGTAGATCGCTGCACTAGCATAAATAAAATAACACTTGGTTCTCAAAAAATATTTTTGATTGCCACGTGTTGTGTTGGTGATTGCGTTTTTCACACTTGTGGCTCAAATTTTGGGACACAAACAACATTTGTTTAAGTAAAGCGCAATAATGCACATTAATCCATCGATCGGGAAAGTTTGCATAATAATAATGCATATTTATCCGATTTTGTTAAGAGGCGTTCAGTGGGGCAAACCGAGAGAAGAAACCTTTGATTTAAAATTCAAATGAATTATTTATATATTGCTACAAGAAATTGTGAAATAGACAACATTTTTTTTAGTCGTGTGCAAGCAAATAAAACTCCAGATTAAACACTGCACAGATAAAAAACCCAGAAAGATTTTAATTTTTTTTTTTTTTTTAATGATCAAACTTATCAGTTATGTATTTCCTCATATATCAGATTAAGTAATGATAATAATAGAAAAAAAAATGATTCCATCTTCGGTCCCCTAGTGGCTCTTTCCCGTGCTTTCACGCTGCAGCTACTGTGCATCCAACACAGAAATTTACATTCACCTTTTAAATCTGTAAATGTGATTACATCGACTTTTTATGAAACAAAAACATATAAAGCGTAAAAAGGTATTTGCACATTTTGAAAAATACCCAATTTCCCGTTTTCATCGACCACTTTTGATACGATATGTCAACATTAGCACAGTTGGTTGGATTTGAGATTAAAACCTTCTGGAGTCCAATCTGAGAGACCTCTCTGCTCTCCTCCGATGATACGGCATCAAGTCTACAAACACTGTACACCTCAGCACATTCTAAAGCTCAACCCTTACTATTACTGAGGGAATGTTTTCTTTTCATCCATTGTTATGGTACTTTTAAGATTCTTATATGGGAATACTTCACACCATTATAGAATATGCAGCTTGTCTTCTTCTTCCATTCACTTTGCAATGAAATGTGGATGAATCAACACGATGATTGGCTGAAATAATTTAAATCCTTTTAGATTTATTTGATTTATTTATTATCCTATTTAGGACATTTTGTTCTGTACTATCTGTCTCTAATTTCTTTACATGTCCACGATTTGACACCAGAGGAAGCAGTGACACTAATATGCTGATTTTGATTATTATTATTTATTTTGTTGTTGTTTTTTTTACCTGAGACACACCTTACAACATAATCTTGATAATAGTTAATGTGTGGCTGTGGTTGTGTGAATTAATAACCTTTATGAGTGAGACTTATTATGAATTATTGTGACGCAGTAGTTTTTGTGACGCCTTTAGTTATTTTTGGTTTTAATCTCCTATATCCACTCTATAAACCAGTTAATCTCAATCCTGGCTCTTGATTACAGCACTCAAGGATTTTCATAGATCTCCCCTTCTGTCCATGTCTATTTCAGGTTTAATGTAAACATATAGATTTTACACTCCTTTGAATGTTTTTAGCGCGTGCATCGCGGCGGTATCGTAAATAAACTTGCTGTACGGTGCTAAAACACCCAGCCGACGCACAGTAGCGCGGGGTAAACACACCGAACACAAATATAAAGAGTGTAAAGACTAAACAGTGGCATGTAAAAGCCAACCTGAGAGCCAGAAGGGTTTATTGTTCTCCTGTCGCATCTTTTTTTCTTTTCTTAATCGCTCATTAAAGAGTTGGCTCCCATCCAGAGACATTCATTAAATTAGACTACAGGATTTAATTGACGCCCCATCACATACCGTACACACGTTTCTTCCTCTTTCCTTCTGTCTTTCCTTCTTTCTTTCCTTTTTTTTCCTTCTTTCTTTGATTGCATAATTAATTAATGCCGTCCATCCTATTTTGAAATAAGAACTCACTCAAAGCAAGAGTGAACATCGCAACGGAATTGTTGCTTTCATTGTTCAAAATTAAGTCCCGTATCTTTTATAACGACAATAATATTTGTACGAACACAATTCATGTCTGTATTTTCTTATTTGAAGTAGGCGTCACATTCATTAGGCTGCAGGCTTTTTGTTTCTTTTCATCTCGAACCAAAAACAACGCCGACTTCACCGATCGCAGACTTGCCGTCGCGTGGTACGAAACGGGAAAGGTGACATCTTGTGTCAATAAAAATAACGTGTGGAGATTATTTATAACATGTGGGAATTAGATAATTATCTCATGGCCATGAGTTAATAACGCGAGGGAACAAGATAATTAAGTCGTGGCCAAGAATAACTGGAAAACATCACCGTGCCGTTGTAATGCTGTGTGGGCACAGTGTGGAAACAGGATCCGGGCTGCACCTGATCCCAGCGCTCGCTTTCACATGCTCTTCCTGTCTATTAACCAAACCAATGAGCTCCTCGGGCTCAGGAAGGTACAGCGGGCAACCCTCTGTGCTTTGATTTAAGACGCCACAGCCAATCATATAACCTCGCCTCCGCGTTAATGGATTTTATTACAACTTTGTGTGTCATTCCCGGTCGAAAGTACATAAAAAAAAGCTTCATCGGCCTCCGCGAGATCCCGAAAACGGCTTTGCCGCGCGATGATATCAGCAGACAATTATTCAGAGGCCAGGAGATAATTTTGGCCAAGACTTATTAAAGCTTTTATCGTTCATCTATTTTATTAACACAGGATGTCACCTCCCGCGTTCCGTGGAATTCAGCTGCGTTCGGGCTGAAAGCCGACAGCCTCGGGGCTCTACGTGAAACCGGAGCGGACCGTCGGTGACTGGATCGGATGCATCTGAAAATAATTAACAACGGAGATCTTTGTGTTTGGTCAGCTAGGATTTACTTTTCCTCCTCATCCAGACCAATCAGCGTTTCATAATCAGTTTTGTTTCTTATATTTAGTCATTTTAAGCGGCGTAATGATAAAAGTGAAGTGTCAGTCGATTACAAGAGTGATAAAAAAAATGTTTTTCCTTTTGAATTTCATTTCTCGTCGGCCTTCGGCAACAATCCAGACATGATTTGTTGTGTAAACATTGTGACTTTGAAAATTCCGCTTGTTATTTTTAAGTCGTAGAAAAATAGATTTTACAGCTCTAAAACGAAGCGCTAACTGCATTCACACGGTGATGAATTCGCTTCGATCACGACAATAACAATAACAAAGAAAGCAAAAAGGTGCGAATAAATCTCCGGACCGACCACGTTCCTGCTGCACACTTCCCTGCTTCTTGACATAAACTCGATGCGTGAACGCCTCACCGAGCGACCGCACGCATGCGTGTGCGCGGGGACCTCCCGAGCGCGCCGGCGAGTCTCTTTGTCATCGACTCGGTAATGAAGCTTTGCAATCTAAAAAGCAGACATTAGTGCATTAACAAACAAAATCCTCTCAGCGCACACATTAAAAACATCTCATTCCCACCTCCACACACAATCAAGGCCATAAAACAATACGCTGCAGCCCTGACTAATTACCAATGTGAAAACTTTCATAATTGAATAGCAGCCCTTAACCATTCCCGCTTGGGCACGGTGTATTAAAAGAGGCCGTTCTCAATTTGGATTTATCAAAGCAAACAAATGAGATGCTTTGCATGGAGTGATTTGTCTGAAGTCAGGTAATAAGGGGGGAAGCTCCAGCTTGTTGTTTGGCTCTTTGCTAAATGAAGCTCATTATCTTTGGGAAAACTCAGCACAGAACGTCCCCAAATTATACACACACACACACACAGACGCCGCCGTGGACAAAGGCAGGCGCACGTACTGTACGTCCACACGCCGATACGTACAGATCGCCGCTCGCCAGTGACGGTCAGGAGCTATAAAATAACACGGCTCCCCTCGCTCGTCCCTCCGCCTGTGTTTTCTGCCGTTAATGGAACATCGAAACACGTGGACGCTTCCGCATCGGCATCATCGCACCTACGCATTAGTGGTGGTTACTTATGTCCGAGCCTGTTACACGGTGGAAACAAATGCAAAAATATAGACAAAAAAAACATCACTATTATGAGAAAATTTCACCACTCGATTAGCACCAATATATATTTACTTATTTGTTTACTTATTTTCAATCGTCGGTTCATAACATTATAAGTGGCAAAAAAGAGACAAATGTGCATAGTCAGGTGACAGCAATGTGTGTGTGTGTGTGTGTGTGTTTTAAGAAGTAAAAATGCTCAGACTGGGATATAATTGAATAATTGATATATAACTATATTATATTATATTGTATATTATAACTGATTATATTCACAGGTTGGACATAAGTACATAAGCAGCCAATATATTGATCTTATGGCTTTATTTAGTTATCTAGGATATAGATTTTAGAGCATTCTGTATATTTTGTAACCTCATAAAATCTTTCTTTCTGCTCTCTTTCCTTCCCTCCTGTATTTCTTTCTCTCTGTCTTTCTGTCATATGATTTGAATCCTTTTCAGCAAAACCAAACCCTTTTCTTCTCCTTTATACTGAATCATTTTACAATCATACATCACTAATAATAATTTTAAAAAAAGGATTGTTGAAATTTTACGTGAATATTGTTTTCCCACGGTGATATTTCTATATTTACCTTCATTGAGGAATTGTCATTATTTCTTCTTTTCAAAATAACGGAGTGTAATTTCACCGTGTTTGCCACTCGTCCATTATTTCCAAACAGCAGCCGGAGTTTTCTTCCTGCATTGACGTCAGCGAGGTATTAATGCACAAACTTAACGTTTCTGATCGCCGACGTGACGGACAGACTGATACACGGAGACGCAAATGAAAAGAAAAAAGGGCCGTGACATCCACTCTCGGCGTTCATTATGGATCCGCAAGATGAACTGCAGCGGGATTCAAAACCAGCCGTGGATGATGCGAATCAATGTGACGTTAGTTGTTTTGGTGAAAGCTCGTTTCGCGCAAAAGGTTTTATTGATTGGAAAATTTACTTTTAATGACTACAAAATGCCAGTTGTTGTTATCTAACCTCAAGCATATTTCAGAGGGATAACAACACTCAGAAGAAAGTAACAAGTAAGTAAGTAACAAGTGCAAGAAGTTGATGCAGAAGGCAGGAGCACTTTAGGTACCGTACGCAGCGGAGACTTTATTCCATTAGCTGACGTTTCGGCACCACTGTTCCTTCTTCGGAGATTAAACCCGCTACCGTCAATAATTTTTAATATTAATATTGGATCAAATGACTCACTGTAATGTTAAAAGGGATCTCACAGTGATGCACCCGCAGAGATTTTTCCCCCATCTCGGCAACTTTAGTTGAGTCTTAGATGCTCTCAGCGCTGTGCACCTTCTGCTCAGGATCAGGCAACACGCGGAACTTAACGACGAGCTGCTGAGGAAAGTTTATAATCTAGGGGGACGAGGAGAGGAGAATAATGCATGAAAGGCTCGTCACAGACGTGTGTTTGACGGATCAGTGGGGCTAAAGTGACGAATCCCCACTTTGGCTTTTATGCTAAACGAGCAAGCGACGCTCAAATGCAACGAGAACGACGTGGTGATGAAGACTTCTTGATTTGTGATGAACTGATCCAAATGAATTCTAAAGCCACAACAAGACCATGTGATCACACTGATCACGTGATATCTCGTTCTGGCACAGCTTGCTAGCTTACGTCGCATTGTGTGATGCTAGCTGTAGCCGTGCTATATATCAACGAAGACGTTAAAAACTTTGAAAGTGAGACAAAAGTGAGACATCTGGTCAGCGTTCATTCCACTTTTGAAGCACGGTAGTACTGCAGTACGGTGAAGTATCTGTATGTGGATCGTGGACACAGTATGAGCTGTCAGCCCACCCATTTTTTTTGCAGGTAGGGAATCCTAGGGCAACACAAGTCGTCACCGCGGGTGGAAGCAAATCCTTTACCGCAGCAGAACCTGCTGCTAGGAAATAAAACCAGGGAGCAGTTTGACATCGTGACACATCTGAACACGGACTATTGATCGAAAACCAGATAAGACAAAACATGAGCCGCACTTTGACTCAAGAACTCAATACAGTACAAAAAAAATTATGGAAAAACCAAAGTGATCGGAAATGCAAACATTGACTGATTCAGAGTAGAGCAGCTGGACTAAAAGGGTGTAAACCAGATTCAGGTCATCAACAGGACAGTCACATGTCTCTGGGGGCGTGGACAAAATTTTATATTTTTTGATAAGTATCACATAGCAGGTCTGATCTTAGGGATCCTGATAGAAGTCATCTGGATTCCTAAATACAGCTGCATTACACTAAAATTAATAAATATGTAAAATATAAAATATATAATAGTCAGTTCTCTTCAGGTGCTATTTTTCCTCACCGCATCCTGCAAATGTGCATAAGACAAACTGTAAAAATACAGATATTTCAGAGTAAAATATCATAGAAAATCACTTTTTGATGCCTCCGTGAACAAATTTGTATCTAAGTAAACTTCATGTAGAGGAATTTTCCACGTGTTCCATGGATTGTGGTCTGTAGATCCACAAGAGGTAGTACAACTGCCTACAGATGTGAATTTTACATAAAAAAATTGGAAAATTTTCTAAACTCCCCAGAATATCGCTCGTAGACTTCCTGAAACCGAGTTGCACACCTGGTGACGTACCCAAAGCCGTCATCAACAATTTCCAACCAAAAGAAAACAACGAAAATCAGGTACATCCAGATTAAAGTTCCAGTTTTTGTGGATAATAAATAAAGCAAAAAGAACAAACCACGATTTTGATGGACAGCAGGTGAAACAACAAACGCGGCCATCCTATGATTGACACTGAAAGCCAATCCTTCTGAAAAACTAATCACTCTTCTGAAATGCTTGCACGTTAAAAATTGCCGAAAAACCATCATCCTAGATTAAAACAGAAACATTCAACTTCTTTTTCTTTGCCTGAAAAATAGCATTTCTCAACAGGCAAGCAGGCTACAGAGCGACAAGGCCAGAGCAACAGAAAACAGAGCAACTCACCACCTCCGAAACTTTCAGTCTTCCTTTGTTTTCTTGCCTCCCGTTGTCCAATCAACCCTGATTGCAATTTAATAAGCAGGCGACTTTTTCCGCCGATGGGAAATGACGAAACGAAAATGAAAACGAAAATAAACTCAGACAACTAAGAACGTTTCAGCCAATAATCAACAACAATGTTTCTTTCTCGACAGACACCAACAACAAATATTTGACCAAATGTCTGAGCAGCAGGCCTGAAACTCCACATAAGCCGTAACACCATTACTTATTCAGGAAGTTTATTGGTGTGTTAATAATTGATCACCTAATTAAGGGGGGATGTTGGGGAGATATGGGGCTGAATGCCTCTTTACCAGAGGGCTTTTGGTAAGTGCATGGTTTGGTGGAGCGCGACAGAGAGGCGCCATGCAGAGTAACTTCTGACCAGCGCGTAAAATTCCTTTTTGGATGAAACGAGCTGAGAGATAGAACACGCAGAGGGGGGAAAAGGTGCTGGACCGCACCAACGCCCGTTAGAGGACAATCTGAACACTTTAGAGACGATGGGCGTTTATTTAAGGGGGCGGAAGACGCAATAAGATCAAAATACTCTGCTAAAATAAAAGTACTTCGTTCGCTTGGCGGCTGAAAGAGAGGCGAGTACGAGAACGCGGCGTTGAGATGTGAAAATGTAGGAGAGGGGATGGAAAAAGAGGAAATAGAGGATGAAAAGGAAAGAAAGGAGTGGACTGATTTTATCCAGTTAAATCAATTCTCTTAAATTCCTGAGGTAAGGTCCAAATGTCAACCCAAAACAAGTTTAGTCTCTAGAAAGGTGTGTTTTTAGGCGGTAAAGTAAAAATAAAAATGCAAAGAAGGGAAGATGGAAAGAAGGGAAATATATAGGAAATGAGGAAACAAAGCAAACAAAGAGGAAAGTAGTGGAGATGATGATGATGATGATGTACATCTGCAAAGTAATCTGCAAGATAAAAAAGATTATATTCCTCAGAAAATGGAGCAGAGGATGAATAGAAGGTGGAAATTAAATGGTAATTTTCAACAACACAATAATCTCGGTGATATATTCTGCAAGGATTCTATATGTCTGTGTTGTATTAATGCCGACTGAATACTTGAATACTTTAATAAGCCCGTTCTGCATGATTATGTATATTATGTGGCTTTCAAGGTTTCAGATATTGTGACCGGTATTGAGCTGAAATGGTGATGAAATGAGTGTGTATTGTATTAATATAAGTACACAAGGTCTATTAAAAAAAAAAAAAAAAAATTCGACAGATTATGTACGATCTCTACACGATCAATCTACCGTCAAAATAAATGAAGGCAATGTCTAAGTTTGGAAATGCAAATTACAGAAAATGCTTTGTGTAGTATTTTTATTCAAATAATAAAAAGATTACCAAACAAACAGAAAAAGATTGAAGAAAGCAAAGAGAAAAGTTGAGTATTAACTCCATATCTTGACATTTAATAGGAACATTTCATCACTTAAATAGCACTGCAAGCAGAGAAAATCTTGTTTTTATTCCTGTCGTCAAGCAAATAAATATTGTGCATTTGGGACGAACTTTCTATTACTTAAATTCTGATCCCCACACGAAGAGATTTTATTTTAATGGTCCCCTGTTCCATTTCCTGAGCTCCTGTATTTACTGTAAACCGGGTCCCACAGTAAAAAAAAAAAAAAAGGAAGAAAAAAAAAAAAAAAAAAAGCACCTTTGGGTGCAACACGGTTCAGAGCCTGAGCTCAGTCTGCCTGGAGCCTGGTGCTGGAAGCTGCAGAGGATGAAGAGTGTCTGATATTTATGTTGGTGTAAGATAAATGGAATGATGAATGCCACTTTTATCTGCTGGCTGGGCGTGTTTTCCAGCGGGATGATGGATGGTTGGCATTAGACACTTGTCTTAAAAGGCCTCTCTCGGTGAAGCCCTTGGCTCTGATAGTGGAATCATCACTCTAAAAAAAGTGCTTTAGCAAACCATTATTCCTGGGAGAACTATGTGAACTTTGACAGGGTTTCCTCATATGGAAATATCTTTTACATCACGTGCAGTTTGCTCGTTTCAGACATCTCTAATATGTCAGGCACGGTTAATAAATTAACGCTTTTCTGTTCCTGTAAAAGGGGCACACACACAAATTTACTTCTTATTATATTTGTGTAGAATTTATTTTGATCCACTTCTAGGGCAGAAGTTCTGCCATACACACTCATTTATCAACCTCTAGTGTTCTGATTGGCCTGGTGTTTATTTATTTATATATTTTAAACTGAGTTTCCCATGCGTGCATTGGTCTGTGTGCTCTCCATGGCCGTACTATCCTGTTTTTCCATTGACTAAATATTTTATTTATTATTATTGTTTATTTACCACTAAATCTGTATTTTATTA
>OMNV01014677.1:42399-53000 GCA_900303265.1 Brotula barbata
TATAATTTGGTCATACATTAATGAAATTATAGTGTTATGACAATCATATAATGATAATAAAAAGAAAAAGAAAAAAATAATATTTTATTGCCTGTAACACTGTAAATGTACATTTAAACACTACAGTCAACCTTGGACTATTATAACATATTATATATTCTCAACTCACAAATGTTAAGCTGCTGTATTTATTATATAATCCTCTTTGATTCTGCTCTTTATCTTAATAAATACATATATATAATAATACAGTCTTTGTGTGCCTTTGTGTACAAAGGTCTTTCAGCGTGTGCAGAAACCAAAATACTGCTCATCCATCCTCTCACTAAAGTGTATTGAATTAAAACAACCTATAACAAGAATGAAAGTCTCTCTCTGTGCCTGTATATTTTTGGAGGATGGCCCTGGGAAATAACAATTAATTTTTGGTGCTGGTGCAGAGCTTGTGATACATCCTGGAATTAAATATTAAATCCTTAACATTGCATTTTTTCTTTTTTTTTTAAGTAAAACACCACTCTTGATTAAAAAAATCAAAAATCAAAAATCAAATAAATCCTATTATTATTGTTCTATTCTCACAGTCACACTGTCAGCTTAGTGGTTAGCTCATCGTTTTTGTTGTTTAGTTTTAATGTTTTCCTTGCTTTTACATGGTTTTCCTCCGGTTCCTCCTGTATTTCAACAATACATTCCATGTTTTTCAGTTTAACTCTTTATCGGCCTCTAATAGTTATGATATACTGTATGTGATCATTTCGGGGCTTTCTCACATTTTCAACTATTTTCGTTAGAATGCTGTACTCACAGTCCTTCTAAGTATCAAAACTGCATGGTGCCATCACCCCTTACTGTCGTGCTCTTTCATATTTAGCCGTGTTCTATGGATTAAGAGTTCAAAATGAAAACTTTTTGCAAACAATACCACCCTGTTCCTGCCAGGACTGGAAAAACGGAACAACACCGCGCTCCATTAATTAACAGGCAATAGGAATCTTTATCTCGTGGTTCCAGCAAAGGCAAACCTGGCACAGGAAGAGCCATTTCTTTCCCAAAACATTTATAATTAAACCACTAATTTACACTAACAATGCAGTGCTCTGTTGCCATCCTGTGGAGCTGAGTGTGTTTTTTTTTCCAGATCATTCAGATCAATCACCTCAGAGGTCTTGAGACAACACACTACATGATGCTGCACGATGCTCTATGCTGAGGGCTTCTGAGCGTCGTTATCATGTTTAGCACAGTGATCAAAGCAGAACAAGACATGGCTCTCTGATTTTCCAAAATGTAACTTTTGATCCTTTCTGGTTTGAAATTTACACAGATTTACATGGTCAGATCTGTTAAATTATATAATCAATATATTCCTAAATCATCTAGCAAATACCTTTTCTACCTTATGCAGTCTAAAGCAATTTTATAATTTGACTTTTTATTGAATTTGACGCTTATAATTGCAACCAAAAAAGCGACAACCTAAAAAGGAAACCGGATAGTTATTAACAATTAATTCCGCAACATCATTCAAAATGTTCCCTTTTTCTTAGAATTTTCCTTTAATGTTTTTTTTTTTTTTTTTTAATCTTCATTAACTGTGACTTTGGAAGCTTGTGGGTACATAATTCAGTGAAGGGAGCAATGGGAGAAATTCTTCTTCTTTTTTTTGTATCTATTCTTGAAAGCAAAGAGGACAAAAATAGAAAATGTTAAAAAAAAAGAAATGGTGAAAGACTATCTCCGAGGCTTAGTTTACTGTCCAGTGGGTTGGCAGAATGGTAAGGATTTTCTTAGAATGACTTGGATCCCTGAACAGTCTGAAGTACAGCCAGGCACCTTCCATTTTCTGTCTGTGTATGAATCAATCAGTTTTTCACTAAAGCTGTGCATGTCTAACTGTGTCTGTGATCCAATCACATTGTGAGCTACCCCACCTGCAATCCAATCACATTCTGATTGTAATTTATGCTGCACGGCTCCTGCACGGCTTTGCACCTTATGGTATTAAACTGTGTTATTTCCAACACTGAAAAATAACATCAAGGAAATGTAGTTTATTGAAAAAGCAGGAACACTTACAGATTGCTGAATGCACCACGAACTTTATTATCCCTGCTGATATTTTGTCACTTCTTGTACGCCTTCGTGTAATTTATAATTCAGATGAGACTGCCTTTCAAGACGGATGAAGACTTGGAAAAACTTGTCCATGAATTTATCTTGAGTAGACTCGAGAACTGTATTGGTGTCTTTCCAGGTCTCTCTAAAAAAAATAAATAAAAATAAAACATTTCTGATAATCTGCTGCTGCATCATGAACCGTCCAGACCTCTCAGGTCATCTGGAACAGGTCTGCTTTCTGTCCCCAGAGTCAAAACAAAACACAAACACCCAGAAAACTGCAACTGTGCATTGACTCTCTGCTCCTTTAAATCAAGGCTGAAGACTTATTTATCTCTTTGCCATTCATCATGTCTGCTTTTTATGAAATCAGATTTAAGGCTTTGATCAATATCTTTCTCTGCACCGTGACTTTCATTCTCCTGTTTGAATCCATTTAGCTTATTTATGTTTTCAATTTAACTCGTTTTAATTTGTTATAATGCTTTTTGTTTATATTGCTTTTACATTTTCTCTTGACGCCTTTGTGTCTTTTTTTTTATGTAAAGCACTTTGATTTGCCACGTGTCTGAAATGTGCTATACAAATAAACTCGCCTTGGCTTAATTGCGTTTACGATGTGCTGCGGTCACTCTTTCTATTCATGCTGCGCAGCAGAGGATTGAATGAGCTCGTGTTTTTCTAGACTTCTAACTCAAACAAGTCAAGACGTATTAATGTCATTTTGTTAATTTTGTTCTTTCAACGGTGTTAACTAAGACATATATTAAATAAATTAAATCCATTCCTTTTATGATGAAAAAGTAAAATTAGTTCACCTCAAGAACAATTAGATTCGGCGGGTGTGAGCAATGTGCATATTAGTTAGATTTGAATAAGGCTTGAATAGTTTATAGGGCTGAATTTTCATTAATTCATTTTTAGATGTTCTTTTTTTCCATCTAGGAGACCAAAATTACCAACAACAAGCAAGATTTTTTTTTTTTTGGTGAAAATCTGGATCAAGGAATGTTGTAAATGAAATATGTAACAATTTACAAAATTTGGGGCATTTAAAAAACAACTAGTGAATAAATCTGGATGCACATTTTTGTGTGTACTTCTTTGAGTTTTAGTGATTATTTGAGTGTATTTATGCTCTCTTCAAGTCGTATCTAGTGTTATCTTTCACTACCTCTTCCTGCTCTTAGCCAACAAATATTAATTAAAATCATCGTCATTGTCAGATTTAACAGACAAATTATTTCTAATTTAGCCTTCACAATGCAGACGAATAGATAATGTATTTCTTGTTTACCTCATTTGTACATTTTCGTTGTATCTAGAAGTGATACGTGAGACACAGAGGTTGCCACTTAAGGAAGACAAAGGGTGTGTGTGTGTGTGTGTGTGTGTGTGTGTGTGTGTGTGTGAGGTCAGATTTTACATATAAATAAACCGGTTAATCAACTGAGGGAGGTTATGTCTCCATTTTTTTTAATCGCTAACATATGAGGCAAATACAAATATGTCACAATAATAAAAAGGTCAGGTGATAGAATTTAGCATCAGGATTTAACCATACATTTTTGTGCGACTGTTGTTTTTATGATCTTTCCTGATATTAGTGTGTTTTGTGAGTGAGGTTATATGAAAGAATAAGCCCTTCACTTTCAATAAAAGCTTTTATTGAGTATGATTTTCATTCTCTAAACTGATATCCTTATTTTGTATCCTTAATTGCCATCCCTTGAACTTGAAGCATATTATTTTTCATATATATCACGGTTAAAAAGTTTGTCAAAGCAAGTAATCATCCACTTCAGCACCATGGACAGCAAACTCAGCTGTCTGGTTCTGTAAACATTGCTTTGGCTACATGAGAAAGAAAGAGCGACATACAGACAGAAAGAAAGACAGAAAGAAAGACAGAAAGGCAGAAACAGCGACAGATCGACAGAAAGAAAGAAAGAAAGAACGACAGAAAGAGAGAAAGAACGACAGAAAGAACGACAGAAAGAATGAAAGAATGAAAGACTGAAAAGCACTTTATTGATCCCCGTAGGGCAAATTATTTCTCTGCACTATAAGGAGCGTAGCAGTGGGAGCAGTGGGCAACACCCACATGCACATGCAAACACACACACAAGCTCTGGGACCAATTCCAGATCTTACGCCGAGTGCCTTGGTTGAGAGCAATGGCAGGAGTAATTCGTTTTGTGGGTGGGGGGAAAATGGAGCACCTGGAGGACACGAGGAAAACATACAAATCCCACACAGAAAGGTGTGGTGGTTGACCCTGGGACTCAAACCCACAACCTTCTTGCTGTGAGGCAACAGTGCTAACCACTAATCCACCGTGCTGCCCATGGAAGCCCCGTCCCCAGCCGAGACCAGAGTCAAGTCTCCTCATGACCGCCGAACTGCAGTTCCCAGACCCCACAGCCCCAATATGGCCTCAACCGGCACCAAATGGCTGCTCACGCTGGAACTGACGGTGCCGTGGGAGGAGCACACGTAGGAGGCCAACGAGAGAAAGAGCACTAAGTACCAAGAATTACTGGAACAGTGCTGAAGGCAAGTCTGGCGGATTCACTGTGAACCGGTGAGGCCGGGCTGTCGGGGCTTTGCAGGGCACTCACTCTGCAAAGCTCATACTCTACTGGGCTTCATGGGGGCCTCAAAAAGGAGAACCATCAGATCTGATGCTGGAGCTGGAGGTGGCTTTGGATCAAGAGGGCAGATCTACGAAAGATTGCTGCTGGGATTCAAATCCCAGCAGCCGGGGGCCAGATGAACCCCGGCCGGGTTGCCTGGGAGAGATTGTTTGATGATGAAAGACCCAAAACACCCGATGACTCCAGGTTATATCACTGATCACTCATCCCCATACGTATCTGCAGGATGTATCGTGCGTGATGAATTGTAATTTTGGGTTTTTCCACTGTGGCATTGCTACTTTGACCCAAAGTTTCACAGTACTACTTCAGGACCACACTGGTTGCCTGCGGTTGCCACCCTCCACTGGCTGTCAATTACATAGAGAGTACAATTTGAAATCGTTTTCATTATTTTCAGAGCCCTGCATGCTAAAGCCCCCTCACACAAAGCTGAGTTGTTGTCCGCCTACACCAAGATCCATGAGCTCCTGTAATCATAGACTGCGACAATGCAAAGCTGTTAAAAGTCCGCTAAAAACAAATCTTACGTCACTTGTGTTGCATGTTTTTTTGCTGAGATTATATTAATTTTATTGATATTCCATTTTAAATGTAAATAAGTAAATATCTTTGTGTCTTTGTTGTTGCCGTGCCGGCCGACAGCGGGACGCTCATCAGATCGATTCTCAGACCGTATCTATTCAAATTTACAAATAAATTGACTTTTATTTTGTTCCAACACTGTTCCCATTTCTAGCAATGAATATTAAAATGCTTGCAAAAATCCAGATTAAAAAGAAATTTGGGTTGAGGACATTGTGATGTGTTTTTTTTGTTTTTTTAAAAATATACAATAATAAAAATGCGTGCAAACAGAACATGAGAACAAGTTTCGAACCGTTTGGATTTTTTAAGGTCGATTTGAACCGACAGGCATCACATGCACCCAAGTACATCTCCCAGTGTGTTTACCCTCATTATTATTTTCAACCGTTATCAAAGTGAAATCCTGTCCAAGTCATACTTTGTCAGAGCTTTAATTGTTGGTTGTGTGGCTGAAAGCCATTAAGTGGACTTTAAATTCTAGTACCGCTGTGGCACAATGTGATGTTGGATCACATAGTCTGCTTTGAACCACTATCAAAAAGCACAATCTCCTTCTCTAAATGTCGAACAGACCCAAAGCGAACTGGTTTTCCACGTGCCATATGGAGGGTACTGTGTTTCTGTGGAAATGTTGGCAGGGAATATCGTCAAAGAAATCAGTGATCCATTTGAGCGGTGGCTGACCATTTGAGCCACATCAAAACCATTTTTTCAATCATCAGTTGCCAAGCTGCCACTTCAGGAACACATTCAATGTCAAAAAAAAAAAAAAAGAAAAAAATCTGCTTTCCTGACCCACATCAAAGCTCCTCCATCTTTCTCCAAAAAAAAATAAATAAAAAAAAGTAAGTTTTAATGACAACTTCCTGCATTGTGGCACATTGCCACATGGAGACTCTATACAATTATTAACAGCAGATACGGAGTACCAGGAGCAACTCTCTCTGCCAGTCTCTCAGACACCTCTGCGAGCACTTTGGGTCTTATTTTTGATTCACATCAAAGTCTCCGAAGTCTGCCTTACCTACTTCACCCTCCAAAATATCCGACTTCAATGCGGCGAGTTGTGAATTAGCCGTGGCTTTGGAGAAGAAGATGTTTAAACACATTTGACCACTGAGAAACCATTTGAACCCCATCAAAAACAGCCCAATGTTTGGCATCAGCCATCAAAGGCTTGCTGCTGCTTTGGTAGCCATTAAGTGAGCTGTATCACACAGTTCCATATTCCCCACTGAAATCAAAGCTGCTATTCTTTACGCCTTTACCGATTCAAGGATTAACCCCAGTTGTGTATCGTTTCGATGTTTTAACGTCGGTGCTAAAATGGTACTTTTCGAATAGAGCTTTGCCAGAGGGTCAATATTTTCCTTGTATCGTGTTGAACGGTCGATTATCTTGAACGTCCCTCTAAACCGCACATACAGGTAGTAGAAGTTTATTGATTCCCTGATAACATCTGATGTTGGAGTTGTAACACGATGTGAGGCTAGTCCTCTTAATATTTTTTTACTGGAGCTGTACATTAATGGTCTTGTGTGTAAGATGAATTGGGTGAACTCCATCCGTTCTCTTGGGTCATACTTGGTTGCATAGAAAGTTAAATTTGGCAGAAACATTTGGCTCGGCGATCTGAAGGGTTACGGAACCTCCCCTGGTAGCGAGGAGTGCAGGGATGAGCGACGTTATTCTACTGGTAAAAGGAAGAAGAATTAGCATAAAAAAATCTCGACTTTGAATTTCCCTCAAACTGAGAAGCCAAAACAAGTTACTGAAATCTATCGCCGGTTTGGTTGGTACGAATTGGATCGGAACTGATGCCAGACAGGTACCAAGTAGCGAGTAGCGAGTTTCAGTACCAAATAAAAAGCAATCATGTGCAGATTCACAGAGCCTGGGAAAATGTTAGTAGTAGGAGACGATAACAGATTGTGTGAGAGAAATATGAGTTGGGAGAGACAGAAGATTGTTTTCTGTAAATTTGACACTCGATATTGTCTCCGTACAGCGAGAGAATCATTGGGCCAAATCTAGTTGGGCCCTCACTGTGTGAAGTTTGCATGTTCTCCCTGTGGGTTTCCTCCAGAGAAAAAAAAAAAATCAAAATTGCTCATAGGTGACAAAACGTGTGTGTGTGTGAGAGCTCGGTGATAGACTGGCAACCGTAGGGTGTAGCCTATCTGTCATTTAATGAACGCTGGAATAGACTCCAACCACCCACAATCCTGCACGAGAGATATGACAATAGATGGATGGACTGGGAGTATCGAGTACGCTTTGGTTTACTTTTTGTGGTAAGCTTTTTTTAAGCTTTTTTTAAGCTTTTTTTTTATCCAGTTAAAATCAAAGCAGATAAAATATGGAAAACAAAAGCTCCTTGGCCCTTTCAGCATCCCTCACGTCGTTCCTCTCTGTTTCACCCAGCTGTCTGAAGTCTTCCATGTTGTCCTATTTTCCTGGGCCATTGTGTGACACAGGCATTGCCTTCAAGCAAAAACATTCTAATAGAAGCTGGATAACAACTGCTGCTGGTTGGACTCTGATCAGGAGAAAAAAAAACACACAAAAAAAAAAACAAAAAAAAAACGAGCCAATAGTATTCTATTCAAATCCCTCTGTCTTCGTGTGTGGGTGTGTGTGAGAGAGAGGGAGAGAGAGAGACAGAGAGGAGGGTGGGGGGGACAACATCTCTATAATTTAGCCATGGAAAACCTGTATCACTGGTTGTGAGTTAAAGGATTGAAGGAAAGACAATGGAAAGGATAAAGTAGCAACAAGAGGGGGTAAAAGCAAGAAAAAGGAGGGAAAAGTTCAGGATTTTCACAAATCCGACTCAGGTAATTAAGCCGACATTTGCCAAGTTCATGATGCATTTTAGGGGAAGTGGAGAATCTTAATTGAGCATAGGTGTGAATGTGAGCGTAATTGAGTTGTCTGTCTCTATGTGTCAGCCCCGTGAGAGACCCGTTCGAGGGTGTACACCGCCTATCCACCAATTACGGCGGAGACGGGCTCCAGCCCCGCCGCGACACTCGCAGGGATGAGCGGTATAGATAATGAACGGACGGATGGGATGGATGGTCATTGTCAAAGCTGCGGTCGGTCAGAATTGACGACGTCGGTCGCGTTTACGCTTTCAGCAACTCAACAGGAGTACGATCGCTTGGAGGGGAACGACAAATTCACAACAATAAGAGGTGAATCTGAGTCACAACAGTTCCTTGTTGACGTCATAACTTAGTCAATGTCGCAAACAAATCGCGATGTGAGGATGGGCTGCGTACAGATTAGAAGAGAACGTGCTCAAATCGGGCACGAGCTGCCCCAGACTGACCGTCAACCGTCAACATGGCCGACCGAAGACGCGTCCACATGCATCTAATTGTAATGACTGGTTCTAATTACAGAGGTGCAGATTTGTAAGAATGTAACAGCGAGTAACAGAGACACCCTGTGGTCGTCTCTCGGTGTGCTTCATGGGAGATTTTACTCTCAAAAAACACAAATATACTCTTTTTATAATCGCACATTTTTGGGAAAAAGGAGCACTTTTACAACCACACACACGCGCCGCACACGCCATTTCCTGCTTATTCCCCACCGAGTATGAGGATTCCTGACTGGGATTAAAGTGCCTGTTGAAGAGTCTCTCCAAATAACTGAGTCGACCGTATTTTGCGTTTGTATGAATCTAATTCCGATCATGAGGGAGACAGTGCGTCATGAAATACTCGGTTACCTAATAATGGTCGGGGGGAAGCGTGTTTTTCAGAGATAACGGCGCTACTGGTGGCCTCGCTGAATGCACATTATGTCGATTTTGGTACACAATCGAACTTGTTTCCCGGTGCCACAGCTCTGCAGCGTGCTGACTTTAACGGCTTTAATCCGGTGTACAATACTCGTGCCCCGTACTACGCTTTCAAAAGGAAGCCGTTCGCTTTTGCTTTTGAGGATTTTTACTTACCTTTAACCGTTTAAATGAACACAAAGCTCTTTTTCGCCGGATTACCTCAAGATACCAGAAATGGGTCACTGCGAGATAACGGTTTTAATTTACGACAATGAAGTCACACCGATGGAGATAATGGTGCGGAAACGATGAATTTTCACATAAGCCGTTATACTGCAGGTAATATAAGTTTGAATTTGGCCTTTTAACAAACTGAAACGTGATTCCTGTGAACGATGAACACGGAATCTAAGCTCGTTTAACCACGCGAGAAGACGAACGGGAATACGGAAGTGTGGCGAATATGCAAGAGGATGACAAATCGGAGCATCATCGCCAAATGGCTTTCGCTCGCGGAGGGTTTGCAATATTAATACCACAGTCATGTGACGTGGGACAGGAGGTGGGGGCGGGGAAGATCGTCGTTGTCATGTCTAAATAAAACATCTCTCTCTGACTGAGGCGCCCATCGCCGTCGACGGTGGCGGCGGTTTCCTAATTTTGGTGGAGAGGACAGTTCAGGCCGCGGTTTCCTTCACGTGGCTCCGTGCGTCACACGCGTGGGCAGGATGCGAGAGACTGTGGAAACGATCCACCGTCGGCCTTGAACGGGAATGATAACTGATGGAGACTGAAACGAGTCAGAGAGTTGAGAAATAAAATGAGGAAAAAAATAAAATGAAATTCTAAAAATACACAAGGGACTAAATGTTCTTGACATCAACGCGCATTCTCGGTGTCACACACATGCGGAGGAACACGGGAAAATGCGGCGCACAAATACAAAAAGCATCCGCGAGTCGAATTCAAAGTCAAGAACTGAAACCTTTCCAGCTTAAAAAAAACAAACCCAAAAAAAACAAAAAAACAAATCATGCGTTCTTCCTCCATGCAGTAGAAAAAGTCTCCGTCTGTACACCGGGGGTGACGAGCGCCTCCAGATCAGGTCCCACAGTGGGGTTAATTCAACTCAGAAACACAAATTGGAGGCATTTTATTTTCTGAATATCTGTTTTGTTTGTGTGTGTGCGTGTGCGTGCCTGTTTTGTGGTACGGGCCCATTATCATGGATAAATGAAGGCGTCCTGACTCAGTTAGCTAGAGGAGCTCCGTATCGCGTGCCTTCAAATAAGGAGAAGGGATCAGGGCTTCGATGTGTGAGATAGAGATGTACGATACAAAGTGTGCTTCATCATTGAAATCCTGTCAAAAAAAATCAGACCTTCCTCGCTCTCTTCGAGCCTACTTAGCCTGAAGAGGATCGTGGAGGTGTTTTCTGAGGA
>OMNV01014678.1:3862-18804 GCA_900303265.1 Brotula barbata
TCCCCCCCCCCCCCACCCCCCCTCTCTTGCTCTCTCTCTCTGTTTCTGTTTCTCTCCCTTTCTCGTTTTCACCTCTACCTTCTTTACACGCACACCGTAAAGTGTGAGGTTGAGGGCTTGGGGCAAACGTGTGGGAAGCAGGCAAGCGTGTCATTGCTCACACAACATGCAATATAAACCACCTGCCCATGCATAGCACCACACACACACACACACACACACACACAGAGGCAAATCTAATTCAGGACCGATCCAAATTAAAAATCGTCATGTTAATTTCTACACCCAGGACTTACATAATCCATATGTAATTTCCCACGGGCTGACGCGGCGCTCCATAGGACCATATTCATAAATACAGCTCGGAAATCCACACGGACACTCTGCCCGCCAACACACGCACTTATGCAAATGAGCCTCACAGTTTAACTGTACTTCTCGACGTGCGTCTGATGCGAGCGACATCAAGTACTTTTAGCACGGGCCGCAAAGACGTCGCCCATTGATTGGGCTTTCAGCGACGATCAGCAATCAGCACTTCCAGAGGGGTAAAAGGGTATCTGAGATCTGTTTCCATGACAACTGTAGATTTTAAGCAACTTTTTTGCACTGTTGCTGCACTCACTCAGCCACAGTTACAGCCTCTTGTTGCTGATAAAATAAAAAGGTGGGCAAATATGATCTGCAGGTAGGTGGTGAGGATCTCCGCCGGCGTCTCTGAGGTTCGGTGTCCAGCCTGGACGGATGATAGGACTTTACGCTGCTCATTCTGTCTTCAAACACCTCCCCGTGATCACAGACGACAGAAATGACTTTGGAGATTGAAACATTTCGACTACTTTGCCCCCCACGGTTTTCCTTCCCTCTTGCCTTCCTCGGTCCCCTCCTCCTTCTCTTTCTTTCTCTCCTCATCTCCCGTTGTCTCTCTCTCTCTCTCTCTCTCTCACACACACACATTCTGTCTGTCTGCTCTATAATTATTTCCATGGTTACTATTAAGGATGTGAAGCTAAGCCTGATGTACTATGGTAGTAATCTTTCCCTCTCCTCCGCCTGTCCTCTCCACTCATCCGTCCATTCTTTTTCGTGCCTACATGAATCCCTGCAGCTCCTTTTTGTATGTTCCTTTCTGAAACTCCACATGCGGAATCTGCTTAAAACCAACAACAATCTTGGAACATCGCCCTGCAGTGGATGCACACACACAGTCGTACCCATGAAAGCCATATGTTCATCAAATCGTGTTGTAGCTCCGTACTTCAAATTGGAGTCGCAATGTAGCCACGTTCTACCGAATCGCACCAAGTGGTGATTTATTTAAATATACAACACTGAGAGCAGTATAAGCACACAAAAAAAACATGTGAGCCCAATATTCTATTTGTTTTACCTTATTTTACAGACGTCAGATTCTTTAAATCACTGTTGTCATTTTATCCCTGCTGACATGGTGCAAACAATAATTTACACGGTTTCACTGCTTTCATTCCTATACTTATGTATCCCTTACATCAGTACACCTCGGTAATCAATCTGTCACAGTAAGGGATCATAGAGAAAATCACTCTAGGATAAGGGTCACCCCACCCCTTTCCGCACCAATACACTACGAGAAAATAATCACAGATCACATCATGGAGGGAATAGATGAAGGTGTTAAAGGAGGAAAACCTCACTTTTGTCAGCTGACTCAGGGGAAAGCAAAGCTCCAGTACTGTGTGAGAGGCAACAGGAAGTGGTAAAATGCAGCAGTGAGGGACGCTGAAAAGCTACTGAGAACCCCTGAGGGTGTCACAGGTTTCGTTGCTTGCAGGTAACAGGACATGATGACGTCTGTGGGAACCGGCTTGAAAGCATGTTTATGTGCAGACCGTGTTTCATCACAGGTATGTTCTGCGCAAGGTTACGCTTCTTTGAAAAGTCACTTTTAGGATCAGCGTAGGCTCCGCTAGTGTGTCACGATTCTGTGTTTACTGTGATTTCTGTTGCCTGAGTCTTGATCTAGGTGGGCTAGTCTGGGTTGTAGGTGTGTCGGCCGTACGTAATATGTCATGGAGTACATACAGCTGGATACTGAAACGTTTGATCGTTTAATGTAACATCGTTTTCATATACTTTTTCTTTTCCATGGTATGACTGAGTTTTGTTTTTTACAATTTTGGCTTTAACTATAACTACATCGTTTTTGGCAGTAGCGTCATGCATGGTGCTCTTACCAAACTGAGTTTCCTCGAGCAGACTAAACCCATACGCCGATGACACCATAATTCCAACTTTTTCTTTTCTTTTCTTTTTTTTAAAAACATTTTTATATCCATTATTTAACAAATTGTGCAGGTCCGTTCAGTTTGCACGGTCAGATACTGCACGCAGCTTCTCGGCAAGAATGCCATGTGATTGTGGGGTCGTGGGTTCACCTCGTAGCTGTATTTCCATTCCTCCCTATTTCTTTAGAGGTAGAAATAGAACGAAAACTGTCATTCAGCCACATCACCCAAGCTGAACCCAGCACAGTCTCTTCAAAACTATGAGCACTGTCTCTCCTGACAAAGCACCCAGTTTTGGGTGCACCATCTTCATAAAAATGAGGTTTTGGTTGAAATTCGTGTCCACTCGCTCACGTAGAGCTGCGGGGTGTGTGGGGGTGTGTGTGTGTGTGTGTGTGTGTGTGTTCCGGTTAAAAAGTTATTTCATTTAGGTCTCTGGAGTCCATGCTATGAGGTCTGATCTAAAGTCAAATCGCTCTCAGTTCTATCAAAAACTCAGAGCTCTTTGGTCATAGCGACACACACTAAAAGGCTGTCCATTCGGGGAACTTGCAGCTTTTAAATGGTACCAAGTTTATCTTAGACCACAGAAAAGTAAAGATATCTTCATTTAAAACCGGGGTAGAAAATACAGACATGATTATATCTGTCTCCCCATTTGTATTTGCAAATTTCGGTCATTTTCGTGCCAATTGCAAACTCAATATCGTATTAATCTACATATCTTTGAATCAATCAAGGCCGCATTTGAGATTAAAGCCAAACTAATGCTAATTTTCTGAAAACAGCGTTGTTTGCCATCGTGCAGCAATCTGTCACAGAATAATCACAAATGTGGTGTCACAAACGCCTGAGAACAATCCCAGGAGAACATGATGTGTTTAACTTGAAGTATTGGATAAGTATTGGAGAGTTTTAGGTCTTTTAAGTTCGTCAGTAAATCTAATGGGTCTGCTAATGTCTTTTTTTCCCCCCTGAATTACTAATAAGTAATGTATTTGTATGTACTATGTGCTTATCACTGATAAGTTTTATATATTTACAAAAGTATTGCAATATAACAGTCATCTTGTGTTGGTGTTGTTAATTTGCCTTCTGTTCTGTGATGATTTTTGCTCCTTTGGCCCACAAGATCAAAGTCACGATCACTTATGTCTCTCTGGTGCAGCGTTAATGTCATAATCACCAACGTCAGGTCGCTAAATGCTGATTTGTTTTCATTTTATTTTTCCTTTAACTTGCTGGATTATTTATTCTCTCCCATCTAGGGAGGATCCAGACTCCGGGGAGGCACCGCTGTCCGTGACCTGTGATGAAGATGATCTTACGCCGCCATGTTTACGAGACCTTTCCCGCCCCGTCCCTGTCAGTCCACAGCTGGCCAGATGCCACGAGTGTAACGCCGACAGAAGCGGTGGCGAGCAGACGGCAGCTTCTGTCGGCTTCCACGATTCACACGGACAGATAATGGAAGTTTGGACTGACAAGAGAGGAAGAAACCAGAGGAGTTGTAACAGGAAACACAGTGTGACAGCCAGACCCCCGAAGAGATGGAGGAGAAAATGGAACGCTGGGAGGGGGTACTGCATTGTAAGAAATGCCACTGAGAAGGACTTTTATCTTGTGACGGTTTGATGGATGGTTGAACAAGGAGGACAGGACTAGACATGTGCACGGTGCCACCTGGCTGGGCCTGGTGCCAAGACAGGATGAAGATGAGCTGTTGAGGATGCCAAATGAGGGACCGGCTGGCACTCACAAGAAGGTAGTTTTTCTTTTTAACCTTTACTCCCCCGATGGGGATCCCATGAATGATTGGGTGACCGTGGGACTTTATCCCAAATTCACTCGAAATTTACTCAATGGCCACAAAACTCGCTGACTGAGTTAGAAACGCGACTCTCAGGCTCCTGTCTCTCCCTACACGGACTTAGGGTGGCGCTATTGATTGCAGGAGGAGATAGAACACAATCAGGCAGGTAGAATATCTGGGCCGTTAGTGCCTTGTGAATGCTGGAGGGATGTGACAGAATGCCACACAAAACAAGGAAACTAACTGGCAGAACTTTTTTTGGGAGCATTCTGATTTGAGAGGTAGGATCGTCTAAGGACGCCTCCACTCTGGGGAGTTCCTACTCAGGTTCGACCTTTTGTTAGATTCTTTGTTTTTATTGTTTGGCTCAGTTGGTTTTTGCATCGCATTAAAGGAAGAAAAACCAAACTGTGGTAACTGAGGGAGAGCGATCTAGTACATCTAGTACAGAGGTTTTCAACTGGTGGTCTCTGGACCCATGGTGGTACGAGGAGGTATTGTACGCGGTCCGTGACAATAACTTCAGTGGTGTCATTTTAATGCCAGAAACACTTAAAATTTTCTATTATTTTTATTTGTTCTTTAGTCTTAACTTTGTATTACTTGTTTAGGAATAATCAAATCCAAGTAAAACGTTGCCCCTTGTGAAGTTCCAGATGAGCTGTCAGGCAGAATTTCCAGGTCTTACTGGACTTACTCCATCAGACCCAGAAACCTCACTCATCCCTAAAGGAAAAAACAAACCACAGCAGAGGTCCATGGGTTGCCTTGGAGTCAGAAAGGTCATCCACGGGCCAGCATAGGTTGAAACCCCCTGCTCTAGCAATTGGAAGGTTGCCTCTTTTAATCCCCTGCTTCACCTCTCCAGAGTAAGACACTGAACAGGCGGGTTCATGCAGGGTCAGGCTGGATATGCTGACATGTAAATCACTTTGGATTTTGCATATAACAAGGAAATAAACCGACAGTCATTCATGGTGGTAAAAGGCAGACAAAGTTTGGTACACAGATGCCAGGGGTAACAAGGCCGAGGGACGCAGAGAAGACTCGCAATCAGAGTGACAGACTGGAGATCAGGTTGAGGCACAGGGGGGCACAAAATCACAGACATGGAATACAGAGGCGAGGACTGGAGCACTCGAGGTAATGCTGGACTGTGCAGCAAAGTGACTTGACAAACTGGCAAACGTATTATGACAAACTAGGTGTATAAATACTGAGAGGAACTCATGACAAATGGGAAAAAGTTGTGCTGAGAGTGAAAGACAGGGAGTGAAGCTGACAGGAGACGGATAGCAGTACCCATCCCTACTCTTCTTTATTCTATACAGCACGATGAACAGACAGGAGCTGCTCGGATACCACAGTACGTTACACCCCTCCAGGTAGAGGGGCGATGTCAGCACATTTGAGAGAAAAATCATGTGGATAAAATAAAGTTATGTAAGAAAGACACGGACAGTGACGTCGCTGTCAAGTCCTCTGCTCAGACCGAGGGGAAAGTGTTCACGTTACTGTACCTACAGTCGCACACATCCCACTCTCACAGCGTCCCCTTACACGCTGTGGCATCACCACAGAAATCCTCAGTGCTTTTCACCTCCTGCGTTCGGCTCTGATTTCACTCTAACTTCATTTGAACCAAACCGGGGCTGTGTTTGGTAGCGAGTCGAGACCGCCTCTTTATGTCATCCCAGTACCGAGCCGGACTTGGCTCAAGGGCATCCAGGGAGCCAATGAGTCACCCATCAAACAAATTCTAGAACACATTGGAGTGAGTCCCCTCCCTTTGGGGCACAACGCCCAGTAATCAAATTACAAGTTGTGAGTAATGTTAGTGCGCGGCCATGTCCCAAAAACGCCTGAAAAACAGGAACGAGCAGCCAAGGAACGACTGTGGGACAACAGCGAAACGGCTGCTGCGGCAGTTGCAGTACTCAAAGTACACACACTGCTGCTTGTAAGGAAAGAATGAAAGAAGAATAACACACACTTTTCAGCGATGCAGCTGTGCCACAACGCCGACATTTATGATGCAGTGAAGCAGCATTTGTTAGAAACCGACGTGCTGTCCTACAGACAAACTACAATGACTGGCTGGCAGCGTCAGGTTGGACCCCTCATTATCGTACACTTGTGGCCGGTGCGCAACGGCAAGTTCCCCACTAAAAGACTTTTGAAAAAGTACTATAGAGTTTTTCAATTTATATTTTTGCCGTGACATTTTACAAAAGTAATTTGGACCGCACAAACTGTTGTTTGTCAAATGTTGTACAGACTAAAAAGTGTAACAAAAGACTCTTTATGTGAGGCTTGGGAAATATGACAGCGATTAAAAGTGGGAATGGCAGCACTGTGTTATTGCCTGAAGTAGTATAGACACATGGTAAAAGTACGAGAAACTAAAAATGGATACTCCTCCAGTGTACGAAACAAAGTTGTACCCCTTCAGGTAGCTCTCACTCCCGTGAAGGTGAGCCTTTCAACCACATCTGTGGCTGTGAAAGCAGCAGACCCACATGTGGGGAAGGGCCACGCTGCTCAGACCAAATGGATTAGGGGTGTCAACAGCAACTGTGATATCGCTTCTGGTTTTGCAATTTTATCAGATGCTCTGAAGGGGATGTCAACATCGCTGCACTGTGATCGCTGGGAAAGTCATGATGGGTGACGAAGATCGATCCAAAGATTAAAATGATGCAGCTGGCAGTTCTGGAGAGAGGAATGGAATATAAAATGGAAAGACAGATTCCTTTTTTCCCTTTTCTAGCCACCCAGTGCTTCACAATTCAAAATTTCCAGTCATTTAGGCGAGTAATATTTAACTTGAATCCACCACACATTCATCCAGCACATTCTGCAGATTCAAATGAAATTATACAAAATACAATTAAAAGCCCACATCTTTAACCTTTCAGAAGGCAGCCACCTGCTAATGGTTCATCAAACTCCTACACAATTTGTCTTTGCAGCTCCTGCTTTCTGTCATCCAGCTATCGCAAAATCATTTGTGAATCATCGGTAGCTCGCTAACGGCTGCTGTGCAAGGGGGACGTGTAAGGATTTCAAAAGGCGATCGTCATACCCAAGGACGCAGAGTGGATGCGTAGGGTACCTTCCATCGAAGGCAATCTTTCCCTGTAGCAACGGAGAGGAGAATCTTTCCAAAGTTGCGAGTCCAGAAAAGATCTCTCTCACAGTTTGAAAATTACAGCATGGTTGACATCATGACGTCATACGCAGCTCAATCACGTGCGCGTATTACTGCTTGGTTTTTTTGGGACAGGCACTTAATTGCCATCCTAACTCAGAATTTAGCCTGGATGATTGATTCTGCCGCTTACAGTGACAGGAGTCTTCTGGGTTGTACTGGTTAGTTGTATTTCGCGGAGTTCCAGAACAAGGTCCTGTGTATGACCACATCTATGAGTCGGATCATGAAGGAATTGCGAGGAACCTACTGAGTGAATAAGGGTGGAGAAGGCCTGAGGAAGTGGATCTGTTTCTTTTTCAAAACAAAAGCGGCCTACAGTCATCATGTTGTCAGCACGGATTACCAGGTATACAATAAAAGAGGAGAATTCTTCTAAGACCTTTGAATAGAGACCAGGAGGGCAGCAAACCGATTGCTAGGAAACCGTACTAACAGAAGCAGCTGGACATGGTAGCGGCGATTCAAAAGAGGAAAAAGTCTTGAGTGCTTCTGGCGGTACAGTTGAGAGATTGGCTAAACGGTGACTTTCTTGCAAGAGATCTGATATTAATGAGATTAGGACCTCCCCCAGGTCTGGACATGGGGGAAATGCAGGTTCTGCGTATTTATTAATTTATCATTGATTTGATTTGAAAGATCTGGGTTGCGCGTGGACCTGTGACGAGAGACTATACGATAGCTATCTATGCAGGCCAATGGTTGAGTGACATTAGACCAAGGCACCTCTCATAATTACCACTCAGTGAGTGGGCCAGAGGTAACTAATCAATGCCGTCTCATCTTTAGCGCGCGATCGAAACTCTACCTGTATTACCCTTGTGATCAGCTTCAGCGTCGGCAGCTGTGGCCCCTGGTAAAAAGTAAACCATGGTTGGCTTTGCTACTGATCCTGTGTGTAATAGAGTCCCCGGCTGGGAGGACGACCGAGTTCTGCGAAATGCTCCGCACTGGATGTCGTCTGCTGAGGCAACGGAGGCACAGCGCATTGTGTGAGTTGGGATTTTCATCTTGTTGGTGCAACAGCAGTTGATGGAGGCACAAACCGGAGTCACCTGCTACAAACGAAGTGCTAAAAAGTGTAATGTTGATGCCAATTGTGTTTAATAAGTCATGGACTGCTATGTATTTTTTCGCTGAGGTCGGCGGTAAAGCTGTTTGCTCAATTTGCGACGAACATATGGCTGTATTACAGAAAAAGACTACAAACTGAGCTGTCACTAAGAGACAAAAGACGCAGAGAAATACAGAAATCTGTCCAAATGTGGCATTGACAGTCCACGGTGAACTACCCAAAAACACACAAATGTAATGTTCACATTTGAAAATGGTAATAAGTGCATGTGTGTATAGGCCAGGGGATGTTGTCTTGTTGTTATTGGTTTGTATTGTTTTTTTCTTCAGGTATGCTTGGCTGTTAAGCTGTTAAATTAACGGCTCTTGTCAAAGATAAAACAGGAAAACAGGACGGGTTTTATGCATGAAAGCGTCCGTGATGTTGTGCTGCTTGGATTACCTGTATATAGTTCACAAAGCCTGCTGCATAATTTAATGTTCTCAATACGATGCTGTTTGGAGTGAATTTAAGTACAATAAATGCTGAATAATACGAGTTAAGTGCACCGTATATTTTTTATAATTCAATCCGGTGGTAAAATTAGAGTTACGGCGTGACAAAATTTGTTTGGCCCCCCGGCAACAATCTGAGCTCCTCATGTGTCCCCCTGGGAAAAATAATTGCCCACCGCTGCTCTATCTCAACAAATTTCGAACAACGGGAGCAGGAACGGGAGCAAGATGATGGAGTCGTACTCAAGCTTAGGGGACGGTATCATGGTCAGCATCAAGCCCGTGGAGCTAAGAGCCAATCGGCAACTTAGCCAAGCAGTTGTCCGGAGGCTACAAGTTATTCAGGAGCCGTTGCGTAAAAGTGAAGCGGTCCCAGAAGACCACCTCCCGTGGACAAATTGTTCTGGCCGAGTACTTTGGTAAAAAGCAGGAAACAAAACAAACGCAAAAATAAACACAATCACCTGCCTTACTTACACACGTACTCACCTTCATTTGTGTGTATGTGGACACACAAACGTATCAGAGCAGCAAACCGATCCATGAACAGAGGGACGTGTCCCGAATGCAACGGCAAAACCTCATTAAAACCAGATGTCTATGTAGCAGATTACAAAGACTGCATTTCCTGTGGAGTCTTCGAGTTCACGGTGTTGATCAAAAAGAAATGTTAATTTTTTTATCAGGCAATTTTCTGCCGTATCGGATACGGCATCATCAGCAACCTCTCGGTGCAGCTCAAGCCTAAACGGGTATGACGGATGCAGACTGCACGGAAGATTAGAATTGTAACGCAGCGTTTGTCCCTGAGGGCCACTTACGCACAGGTGAGCCACAAGGCCGAGCCAACAGGACAGTGACAGACCCATCCCCTGCTCCACGTGCTGAGTACCACCTACTGCCCTTTGGTAGGAGGTTCGGAGTTCCTTGGACCAGATCAAATAGGTTTAAGAATTAATTTATTTCAATTCAATCAAACTTTTAAATAGTGGCAGATAAGGCCAGGATGGGCAAGAGATGATATGCATGAGTCTGTCTGTCTGTCTGTCTGTCTGTCTGTCTGTCTGTCTGTCTATCTATCTATCTATCTATTTATCTATCTATCTATCTATCCATCCATCCATCCATCCATCCATCCATCATAATTATCCTCTTCCTGCGTGGGTCACAAGTTGATATATAAATAAAATTTATATAACTGAATTGAAATGATGCCAACAGCCACAAACATCTTCAAATCCTTTGGCTTTCCACCAAATGCAGCCCATTCGTCTGTAAACGCTGCAAACGGCGTTCACTGGACTGATGTTTAGCATAAATATATCAGATAAGCAAACATTTTTCTGCTGCCATATTCATGGATAAATGAATCCAGGATAGATCTCGAGGTGCTCTGATGCCACCAGTGGCTAATAGAGACAGAAAAGAGACATAAATATGTTGCATCTCACTGCCAGTACGGCCTCCATTCTCACCGGATCCACGTGACCTGCAGTGGGAGGGCTTTAACTGTTCTCCCGAGTCTGTAAACAGAACCTGGAAGAACTCTTCCTTTGGCCTCCAGCCGCACCGGCAAAAGCATGGCAACATCCGCGTGAATTAGCAGAGGCAGACGCAACGGCGATGGGTGACAGAAAGAAGTTCAGCAAAGAGGACGGAGTTGTGTTGTTTTATTTCATATTCATTGCTATGCTGTTATTATTACCACTTATTATTACTGTTACATGATTAATTGTTATGCCACTGCATGTCGACAGTAAAGGTTAAGCGTCTATAGAAAATCGTACGCACGCGCGAAGCTAATTACTTTGTGTTTACCGCCCTGAATCAGTAGTCGTCTTACTTCCTTAGCACGAGTGCAAACCTGAATTCTGAGTATGAATTTACTGAAAAGGGACGAAAAAATACGTCACAAAAAAGTCAGTGCCCAGCGGGTAAACAGGCATCACGCGTGGAGCCAAGATTAATGGATGACAGCTAGGATTATGTCACACGTGTTGCGGGGGACACACACGGCTGCAAGAAAATGTCAAAATCATCCCAGTCAGTAGAGTAAAAATATCCCACCTGGTCCTGAGTGCGACCACAGTCCTCTACCCTCGGTCACTGAGTCAAGACAGGAAGTTAATAGGAAGGCCCGAGATTCATCGTGGGTACAATGCATCACATCCAAATGTCACAGGAGTCCATCAAAGGTAGCCGAGTGAAACAAATCGCAAAATGGAGCCCACGCAGTGCATTTTGAAGTGTGAGGATTCTTCTTTTTGGATCTTGTTTGCTCCGCGGGAACTTGGACTGCAGAGAACGTTGTTTGGAGGGAGCGAATTGTCAGCGTTTCAGATTTGATAGTCGCATGAAGACCAACACATGCACGTCCACAACTTCTGAGCGCTCACATATGCCCAACCTGCACGACAACATGAACATATTGCTCGCTTTGTCACATCCACCTACGTGAGTGTATGTTTTGGAAACCGACCAGTCGCGGGAACGCTGCGCTGCACACGGGACAAATATCCGATGCACTGCTGCCTCTTATTATGCCACCGATTGTCTAAATATACAGCAAAACACCGGGAATGTTTGTTATCAAACACACAGGGTTCAGATAAGCAAAGATACACGAGCACAAAGCTTGGGTCAGACTGAAGACACACACACACACACATACACACACACTCCAGGGGAAGGAAGGCTGTGTGCATCAGCATAGAACAACACAAAACCCTGAAGTGAGAGTGACACACAGAGCTGGTGTTGGCCTGACAACACCATTCTCCTCTTCTTCATCCTCTTCCTCACTTTTTCTTCCTGTCTTTCTCACAATCATCACTCGTTGGCGCTCGCATTTTTCTTCCCACTGCTGTCTCTCTTTTTAATTTCTCTCGTTTCCTCCCCTCCCCAGCCTGCTTTCTGTCTTTCTGTCTTTCTTTCTCTCGCCTCCCATTTTCCAGTCTGGATTACAGTGTTGTGCACAGATATTCAATTAAAAGGCTGTTGCGTTCAGCTGGAAAGCCAACCTGGATCTCTCTCTCTCACACGCGCACACACACACACACACACACACAGATCTCCAGGGAGGAAAGTGAAAGGGAGATGCAGACTAATATCACACACCAGTAGGTGCACAGGGATGGGGAGATTCGGCAATATTTGTCATTGAGATACAATTGGATTTATGTGAAAATGGTACCGAGCTCATTCTGGCGTTTTCCTATTTCGAAATTGGTTCGTCACCTACAAAAGGACAGTTTTATGTTCGCAGGCTTCGTTTTCCCTCAGAGGACTTCTCCGCTGTATTATTTTTTAATTACGGAATGAACGCCAAAGCTACAGTTGAAATGTGGGGTTTATTGTACTTTTATCATTACAGTGGGGAATCGGGGGTAATCTCAGGAACCATTTTTCTTCGTCGAAAACCAACCAGGAGGCATGTGAGAGATCAATGCATCCGCCTTCACCGTACTTTGAAATGTTGCGTTTGATTGCTTAATTAAATCCTGCTGATGTCACTTATTCCCCACACTTAAAAGAAAACGTCATTTTTCGCAGCGAGTACGATCTTTCGCGTATTCCCACCTTGTCAGACATGCTGTGGAATCAGTCGTTCCTTTGTTTCCCCGGCAGACTGGCCTGGTATCGACCCGTGGCTGGTCTGTTCATTAGGCAGAGTTAGGTGACTGTCTAGGGCAGCTAAAGTTGCCTTTACCTTACAACAGCCGCTTTCTCTCTGATCTGAGGGCAGAATATTTCTCAGGATCACTTTCTCTAACTAAGTCCCAGAGTGTCTACTTTAAAAGGTGCTGCAACGAGCAGTTTTTGATTTACAAAATGGAAAGTGTAGTGCGTAAAATTTTACAGCCCCAGAATGATCGTTCGGGGGTTTGTTAGGGAAACTGATCGATAGGTTTCAAATTCGGAGAGCACCGGCCGCAGAGCTCAAAACTTTGGAGGCAGCAGCGATGAAAGCTCCACCGTCTTCATCAAGGTGGGGAGATACTGAAGAAGAGCTCCGGCTTTTATTTATTGATCTTAGTGGCTGTCATCCAACAAAATACAAACCGATGATATAAAATAATTGTCATCTTAAGTTCTCGTCTATAAACGGTGTGACCAGTGCGCGTATAAATATTACTTTAAGGTTTCTGCAGGTTGCGGAGAGTTTTTAAGACCTTTTAATGCCACCAAGAATAACATTTTAGAGCGGCTTCATATTTCTTCAAAAATGGCAATAGGACATTTTGTCTTTGCGGGCGTGCCAAGGTGCTAGACGTTTCAGAGTCACGTCTCTGACTCCTTGTTTAGATTTCACGGACTGGTGCTTTGTAACAGCGTGCACACACCAAAGTAGCACTGCTATGAGAGCGGCGGTGGGGGCCAAATGTTGTTGATCTCTTGATGTGATTGCTGATACGGGTGTCTGAGATGGAACTAAGCTCTGTAACCACTGAGGTGGAGGCCACGGAGCAGGGATGGCAGGAGTTTATGGACTTTTTTTCCATTACAGAGCACTGAAAAACAATACCGGGTCTGCTGCCTCGCGTCACAAATGGACACATGTTGGATGACTGCAACATATCTGTAACCCTGCGCAGAGGATCATGAGATGAACTCCAACCCACGTCACCGGCTGACAGTTATGTAACACGGATGAATCTCTTTTCTGAAACGCTTCTACTCTATCACTGTGCTCAATCCCTCCACGAATATTGACACGTTCGGGAGAAGTCGATTTGACTGCAGGTAAAATGTGAAATCTTTGCTAGGCTTGACTGTGACACAGATTGATTATTCTGCCTCAGATACTCTCCCTTTCTTCGGCTCATTCATGCACATGCACACCCATAAATGATCCGTCCCTAATTTACTACAACCGAAGGGCAGAATTTGTGATGCTACTGATTAGTGCTCCACTCTAACAGTTCATAAAGTGGCTCTTTGTAAAACCGGCATTAGAATTGATAGACTACAAAAGAGTGTGTTTAATGTGTCGTCAGGAATTATAACACCAACAACTGACATATAAAATCCAGGTGGGCGGTCAATGTTGTCTTCGAGTCACTCGGGAAAACACACTGTCCACAATTTGGAGATTTCCGGTCGCTTTCCGTTTTGATATTTGTATTTAGGGGAAAACGATAGCGATTTATAATGGATTGCACATTAATCTGCCTTTTGCCGCTATCAAAACGTTCCGTTAAATTATCAGGTGCATCTTCCCGACACATACTGTAGCTGTCTGTGATGTCTCCATTCAAAAACTGTTTAAGGCAAACAGTCCTGTCGTCATGCCGACCACTTCGTCCTTGCCATCCTCCTCTGCTTCTTCCCAATGTCTATTTTTGCTCTTTTGTCTGAGCCGAAGCATTGCCATCGCACCAACAATGGCGTCAGTGTTTTCACATTGGCTTCCTCGCACTGCAGCTTTTGTTGGTGATTCATAAATATATGGGTTGTTGACGCTTCAACTGGTAATTTGATGATTTAAATAGGACAGGAAGTTAAGCTGCCTCAAAACCATACTTGCGCATATTGTTATTGGTAAGATTTTTTTGGGGCGTTGTGAGTTGCACAAAGGCTGTCTTTTCTCAAAAGGCCATGTCCACACAGTGGTGGACATGGCCTTTTCCCTCTCCAGACCAGCCCTGTAGCAATTCTTCAGTTATGGCGGTGTGGACAATCCACTATCACAGAGGGATGGAGTTGCAAAAGCTAAAAGAAACGAGAGCACGGGGGGCTACCAATATTTGTTATCATAAGTCACCTGGACTAAACATATTTGTTTAGATGGATTTGATTGCTCTAAAACAAGAATTAAAACATAAAAAAAGGTGTAAATGAAAACAGTAAAATATTTTAACGGAGACATCACTGAAATCATTGTCACGGACCACCTGCAATACCTTTACGTACCAACAGAGGGCCAATGGTTGAAAGCCGCCTGTTAAAGGAGTCTATGTTAGTGAGTTAGTATCGTGTGTGCTGATAGAAAACTCCGTACGGACCCAGCTATTGTAGCAAGTCTCCAGCTCCTCAGTCTGTCATCCTTCAGAACATGCCATTTTCAAGGGGGGGGGGGGCG
>OMNV01014678.1:18824-39142 GCA_900303265.1 Brotula barbata
GGGGGGGGGGCGTCGACTGACTGTCTGCGGTGATGGGCAATTTAAGTCTTGTGAAGCCCCTCATTCCCGATTTGTCCAACAGTGACGCTATGATCCCCTGGTGTCACGTAATGTAATCAGAAGTTATCCTTTCACGTCTGCTTTGAGACGGCGCGCGCTGGGGACCCTGTGCGTACGCAGGGGACCGTCTGAAAATAACACTCACAGTAATGTGTTGTCCAAGCTGCCATTTGAGTAGGAAGCTGCGCTCGGCCGCACGCTTTTTCCCCGAGTGCTGATTGCACTAAACAGGCTGTAGGTTCGATTTTTACTGATTGGAAGACATTTATTAACAATTACAGGCAAGTTATTCAGCAGGTGCAGTGAGAGTTTAATTTTTAGAAATTTCCTGCACCAAGTTGTGATGAAACGTTCCGCTCCAATCCAAGACCGCTTTCTGTAACCATCATTTTTTCCAAAGCGGAGGGTCCTGAGGGGACCAAAAACTTTGACTGATTCCCATTTTCAGGATGTTACAGACAACGACAGTAGACTTAATGTATTAGCAGACGAGTAACAAAGAAACGGCTCGTTGTAATGCTCATCCTTCAAACATTGACGCCTCATGAAAAATCAAAGCTTTCAGGACTTTCAGGCCTTCTAAAGGTGCCACTCCCAACGGGAACAAGTGACATATTGTATTGAGAATAAGTGGTTCTGCCACTGATCATACGAAGGTTACAACAGGCTCCGCAATATCGCATGCTCATATATTAGAAGTCTTCGTGTTCTTCTTAGGCAACAAATACATTCGGTTCTTTCGTGCGGAAACTTTAATTATCTCTAACCACCCTGTACAGGATGAACAGTCAGGCGGTGTAGCTGAGGTAAAAACTTGGGACAATGAATGAGAGGAGCTCCTGTTCCCCAGAAATCTGCCTGGAGAGCTGTTTAAGTTGCCAAAAAAAGCCCCCCAAAAAACAGCAAAAGTCTGATTATTATGGGTAACAGCTAGATGTGAATTTTGTAACAGGTGTGAAGCAGGGCAGCGCTGCGCATATGCACACATCAAAACCCTCCGAGAACACGTAAATAAATAATACGAACAACAAACTGACTGGAACTGCCGTGGAGGTGAAACTAGAGGTGTTAGATGCTCACGGGTTTGAGTCCTGAGGGGACTTGAAGAGTATTAAACATCTGTATGGCGCCGTTTACTTCCTGCAAAAATATGCTGCCGCGCCAAATCTCCATAATACCACCCCGAGGGGAAAGTCGCAAATGAGATGGTGTGGTTTGATGTTGCACATGAGCATGCATGACCATCTGACAGTCTGACATCTGTCTGCGTGTGTTTTGATGTATGTATACATCCAGGTGCTTGCAAGTGTCATTATCGGACCAATTTAGACTTGGTTAAATGGTGCTGGAAATTAAAATAACATGGAGGAAGTAAGAATAATATGCAATGTCTCCCACACTCGATGTCAAAATTGAATTTAAGAGGATGAAAATTACCTCTGCAGTGAACAGAAGCGATTGGTGAGTGAACCTTTCAGAGGCTTCAAATCCCCTCGTCATCTCGTTGTGGAATAAACCAGGACTGGGGGTGTGTGTGTGTGCGTGCGCGCTCGCGCGTGTGTTTTTGTGTGTATGTGTGAGCACTGTAGCACAGCTGAAGCTGACTAAGACCTGCAGAGGACCCCCATATATGCTGAGCTGGCCCACTGCCACAAACTAAAGCTGTGCTCACTTCCTCTTCTCCATACATGTTGTTAAGGCATGATAACACATCGCTCCGTTATTCCACAGCAGCCCACGGGGTATATCACTCACAGAGACATTTCAAGTTACATAATCATTCCACTTATGTGTTGTTTTGCATAAAAATCTCAACTCAACTCAAGGTGTTGTTAAGTGTGGCCTGCCATATTATCTCGAAATGCCAGTTGGGAGCTACTGAAACGCACAATCCAAACAGAAGGGAAGGAGATCTTATTGTACAGCAGATAGCCACAGCGTTCGGTTGTTCTTTCGCCTGTTATTTCGTAACAACACCAGTTATTACTCTCATCTCCACTCAGAAAGCACCCTGCATATCTATCGTCAAACGTCAAGACATACCATTGCAATCTCGGTGTCTTATTAGTTTCTGAATTTGCCTTTAATTCTTGTGTAAAATGTGGTTCAGGCATACTTTTTTGAACTTAGAGATATATCTAAAATTAAATCATTTTTATCCACTGCAGACCTGGAGAGAGACAATCTACGCCGTCAATTCTATCTGCATGCTGTACAGTGCCCTCAATGTTCCATTTAGACAGATAGTCCTGAAATGTATATGTATATCCAACGCTGTAGTTTTAGTTTAGTTTGGACAATTAACGAATGATTTAATGAATTCAGCAATTCATTTGACACGTTTGCACAACGCTTCATACATGTTACAGGGACGACGTAAGCATGTGATTGTAATGGGTTGTGAGTTGTGTTACATCTACACGTACACACAACCACACATACAAACACACGCTGTTAGGGAACCTCGCTAGGAAAAGGTCAGCGCCGCACTGACCCTTGGTTATAGAGCATCATTTTCAGACGTGGTTGATAGTTTTGTTGTGAGACCCTGGCCTATGAAATTTCAGCTGTGAACCTGTGTAAAATTGAACCTGTGTAAAACAAAGACAGGCACTGCAACCGCACAGGTTCAATTCCGACCTGTGCACTTTGCTCGATGTCATCCCATCTCTCTGCCCGCTCCTTCCTGTCCGTCTCTCTACTTCGCCTATCATAATAATGCAGAAAACCCTGCCCGTCCACCCCTTAGACCTCGAATAAAATGTTGCAAAAAAGTCACTGAATCGATCCAACATAGAATAGAATTCAAGTTGTTCCATGACAGGAATCTTAAATCGGAAATTGCAACTGTTCTAAAGTGACCCAAAGAGCAAAAAGTCGTTGCCAAAATATAAATTGTGAAACTACTCGTGTGTGCCGGACTGGGCATAAAAACACAGAGGTCACCCCTGGGCCAACACATACATAACGCGTACAATTGCACACTGTACGGTGGTACCCTATGTTATGAGTATTTTTGCGCTCTTTCGATGTCAAGATGACAATTTATATTCATGAAATGTGATGACGTCTTGTGTTGTTATAAAATTGGACAAAAAATGATTGTCAAATTCTATGTCAGGGCTTTTACGGCGCTAGTCTCAAGTGCATCAATTCTGAATTCATGAAAGCAAAAAAGAAAAAAAATGCTTTCTTGCTCACCTCTATGTAACTACACACGTCTTTGGAGTGGAAAGTTTCATTTCATACCTTTGCCAGATGACTCCCTCGACAAAACAAAAGAGTTATTTGCAGTTACTGCCAAAGTGAATTTATGTACCACCTGAGTACTTCCAGTCTCCCATTCTATTTACAAGCAAAACACACAGCTAATGCTAGCTGATTTAGCCATGGACACCTGCAGCAGACCGCCCCGGACAGTGTAGACGGCACAAGGATGGACAAATCGCCGAGCGGCAAACTAACGACTAGAGAGCAAAATGGATACACACAATGGTGGATGATACGGCTTTATGTAATAACTGACTACTTGCACAATGTAGAGTGACGTATTTGTACTTTCTGCACTGCCCGTCTGTTTACTTCCTGTCAACGCTAGGCTAACGTTATTGCCGTCTCCAACCTCATCCTCACACAGCGCTTTCGCTCCACTTCACTTTCACAGTTAGTGAATATATATATATATATTGTTACTAATACTGTATTTACTGTTTGTGTTTGTATAAAATGTCATGTCTTAAAGCGGGTCTTTCTCTTCTCCCATGTTGACTTGATAGCCATTCCACTCTAACAACACGGGGGAGTCTACTCAGGGTTTCGATCTTATCTTCTGCTAGAAAACGCCAACTACACACCCTGGACCGATTGGTGACAGTGAACATGTCTTTTCCAATGTTGACGCACATTGAGCTCAGCATCTGCTGGTAAGGAGCGAAAGCTCACAGAGCAGAACTTAGCCGATAAAGGGCAAAGACAGACTGGGTAAAACTCGGTAGAGCTGATCTCCCGCTTCATGACGGTGTTTTCCTTCATTTTAGTGGCTATGCTAGCTGACTGTGTGACCTTACTATTTAAAGATGCCGAGGTGATATAAAAACAATCCAAAACGCTAGAAAAAAAAACTTTGTCCAAAAATGAACGGTTAATAATATCAAAAACGTGTACAAAGCGCACTGTGAAAGTGAAATCATTCATTTAATGACGAAAGGACAGTGTTGGGATCAGGAGGGAGGCGAAGATGAGGTTAGCATAATATCGCAGGATGTAAAGAGACGAGCAGCGCAGAAAGCAGAGATAAATCACACTACATTTTACAAGTGGTTAATTTTGGCCTTCTAGATATTTTTTTTAAGGTCAAATTTGGTACAACAACGTAAACAGGGAAGGGCAGTATTATACATAGCCCTTGAAAAGAATTCTCATAAAACATTGTCTAATCATAATTTAAGCTACCATTTCAGTCACATTTTAAGCACCACTGTACTATACACTATACTGATTTTCCATATCACGCTGTTGTAATTGATTGCATAAGCTTCAAGTCAGAATATGTGTTTGTTTACAGTTTAGGAAAGCGCTGTATTACTCAGAGGAACTATCGATTTCACCCGGTTGAGGTGCAACTCCACAAACTCTCTGCACTCCATTTCTGGAGTCCACTCCGTCCGCGTCCATCAAAAGCTGCACAAAGCAGCGTTGCAGGCCATTTGTATTCATTCCAAGTTCCAAAAGCAAGACAGGCAGATGATTCAGCAAATCCTTCCAAACACAAGCCCCAGCTTCTTGAAGGGGGATTTTCACTGTACCTTTAGACACAATCAAAAGGTTTACAAACTGCCATTGTGTGGATGAGCAAACTTAAATGTACACTACTACTCCAGTAATGACACTAATGAAAAAGTCTAATAATGTCATAGTATTCAAAAGTAATGGATGTAACTGAGTTCGATTTGCAGCAAGTAATGTTTGCCCACTGCAGTAATATAGGAATTTGTACATTTATTTCATTCTTCTTCTTCAAAATGAAGGAATGTAAAACCGCATTTAGTCTCTAACAGCTAATCAGCTGTCTGTTAAACCTGAAATGCATTGTGGGTTCCGTGTGGGCTGACAGACATTTGTGCTGGTGGACTGAGATATGAATAGCACATATTGCTGTTGAAGTAAATTTATTATACAATACTGCAAAAAAACAAAAGGTGAATTGGAGGAGTTTGTCCAAAATTGAAGCTGAGTAGTAATCATCTGAGAGAAGAAATATTACGTAACCAAATTCAGAATCACAAGACAACACTCGGGCTTTGCCAGCTTATTTTCCTAAGATTGGCTGTGCCGACAGATGGGATGCAATATCTCTCATCCGTCTCTGTTGACACTAAGTTTGGTATCAAGACTTAATAAACATAAAAAGAAATAAGAATGACCTCCAACAATCAGGTATTTATGGTGAATTAGTGAATTCATTCAGTCTCATTTTAAACTATGCAATTATAATGTGCTTCAATATGACTATAATGGTCCCCCCCGGAAGACAATAAAGCCAATTACATTAACTCAGAAACAAGATTCAAGCCGTCTTTTGCTATAAAAATGTCGTGGGTGTCGTAGAATGAATTTAAATCCTCTGTGTGAATTCCAAAATTCTGGTGAATACAAGTCAACTGACCATAACCAATACACTGGACTGGACACGGGACTAAAAAAAATGTTCTATCAGGCTCATAAGCTTTAAGTCCTTGAGAGGAGTGGGCCGATGTTTGCTTATCTTCGCATAGTCCTGTTTCCTTTCTACCAGCTGCGAGTCTCCTGGTAAACTTACAACAGTTCCAGGGGTTAATTTATGGAACGGTATCTTTATATGCTGATAACCTTCTTTTATTTGTTAGCATCAATACGATAGTTAATCAGATTCAAGCTACAGAATATAACTGAAATCCTCCCTACATTCTTATCCATCCATCCATATATCCATCCATTCATTCATCCATCCATCCCTCCATTCACCCATCCATCCATTATCTATACATTTGACGCATCACCTCCTGCTGACAGATTTTGTGAAAAACAGATCAAATTACCATTCATGAGAGAGGGAATCACTGCCTCAATTGTCAATCACGTCTCATGACTGCTGTTTTGAGCTTCCATATTAAAGTGACACAATTTATAATGTTTTCTGAAATTTTTCTTGGAAGACAGATTGGCATGATTCATGGTGCTTGTCTCAACACTAACAACAGTTGAAAGTCTAACACCTTAATCCTTGTGTGCTTTCTTTCTGCTGTGTTCAATTTATTGTATAATTGTGTGTGGTGTGTGTGGTGACAGAGGAGGGGAGGGGTGGATGAGTATCAGAAGTTTAATGGATTGGGAAGTCTATTGAAGGGGTATGTGCTGAACAAAAACCTGAAAATGCACCCGGTAAGACAAATCCACAGACCCTGGGGGGTGTTCTTACATGGATTTGTACGTGTCTGTTCTTCAAAGGAGAAAACCATCTGTTGTTGGAGCTGTTGCCACAGCAACATGTCCGTGAACACAAACCTGCTCAGAGAGGGCTTAATCCATGTAGACATGAGCGAAACCTCATTATTATTACTACCATTGTCATAGGATAATTCCAAATTCAGTGAAGATTGTGCAGTCGCCAAGGGTATCACCAAAACTGTCCTTTAAAGAAGTGCTGCTTCATTCGGGAGGGGATTGCCGGTTCGATCCCCTGCTCCTCCATCTCAAAGATCCCTGAGCAAGATGCTAACCCCAAATGGTCCCTGACAAGCAAGTTGGTCTTGCCTTGTTACCTCGCTGTCGGTGTATGAATGGGTTAATGAGTCAAACATTGTAAAGCCCTTTGAGTGGTCTTTGGACTAGAAAGGTAAAGTCATGCCATTACAGAACCATAGACTCTACAGTATGTATTGGCCTTGATTGTTACACAAGCGTCACTTTTTTGCACACTGTAGGTGATGCCGAAAGTTGGGCAAAACGCAATGTGGAATTGGTTCTAAAAAAATCTGAGATAAGTCGTCTGATCTTGTATTTAGTGAGCTATGTACAAAGAGGACATCCCTGAACTCCCCTGACAGGTTTTGTGTTGATCAGCCATCTGCTTCGACAACATAGGTAACATGTTTACATCCACACGTAACACCTGGTAAGGTATGAAGCTAGAGAGCAAATGTTTGGATAACACCTGTGTTTCACAGTCAGAAGGTGTTGACAGGCCGGACAGAATGGGCCAATCAGAAGAGAGCTAGCATTTCACAAGGCCTTAGAGAAACAGAACAGGCCTGGTTGCACTCAGTATGCACAACAATTCAACGAACAGCAAGGGAGAACAAAAGTGGATCAATCTATTTTTTGGACATGAACACATTGTGAAGCTATTCTGTAGCTGTCCCATAAATCCCAGTTCCTTACAGCGGAGAATCATTTGTTATAGGATGAAAGTAGATCAATGCTCAGCTGTTTAGGAGGTTAGAAAGTTTATTTATACCTAAGTCCCTAAAATCTTTCCAAAAATAGACCAAGACCAAAAAAGATGAAATATGCCAAGGATAAGGCAAGCTCGTAACGTGTGAGGGTTAAGGTTCCAAAATGAACTGAAAAAAATTTCAACTGAGCCTGGTTTATGATGTCTGTTAGGCTGACATTCCAACAAAAATAATAGATATCAAGAAGGATAAACTGTGGAAAAATCACTGCAGGTGTGAACAGCAAATACAACTTAACAGTCAATCAGCTATTTTATAGTTTCTCGTTCTTTCCCCGCGGCTAATTCATTCAGATGAGATTTCTCTCAACAAGGAAGTACAAGACAAAGTCAACATTAAAGGCCATATTCATTAATGTGGATTATCACATCTTGGAAAGGTTAATGAGGGAATGACAGAGCAAATGAAAGATTTTGCTTTTTTTTTTTTGTTTGCCTACTGCCAAAGCAAACATTACTTCAAAATAACAGAAACTGGAGTACTGACGATAGTTCATCTCATTAACCGGCAGGCATAAAACACCATAACAATCCAATAAGTCCTTTTATGATCACTTGTTACCCTTTAACACTAATGAAAGAGCTATCACAATACAGCTATGATAGTAAACGGTGGGTTAAGTCTATATTTCACTCCAGTAAGCCGGCTGGTTTTATGAAGGAAGACGTTAAAATTAAGAGCTAAAAGTATAATTTTGAATTTGCATTGACATCTTTGTCCGTTTCCAGAATAAATGAAGGTTTTTGCCGAAATGGTACACCGTGGACAGCTGCACACATAAATGCTCTGAAACACAAAATGTATTTTTGTAACTCGGTTCTCGTCATCGAGCAAGTTAGAAGACGAATAACCATTTATTCAAACTTTCTGACCTAAAACTTGAACCAAATAGAGCTATATGTGCTAAACCTCCGTGTAACTACTTCACTCCCCACTATGAACGGATACAAAACGGAAAGAAATATTTAAAACTGTACAAGCAGCAGGAATGCAGAGGATGGTTTTAATTAAATTTAATCATCCGTTTCCATAACTAATAATTTAAAAAGAGTAAATAGGAATTGGCATGATGTGAAATTCAGTGCAATATACTGAAATAGCACAAACAAACGCTGTGCTACTGAACTTCTGAACTGAAGTGGTAGTAGAAGTTCATAATCAAGCGTAAGACAGTTATCAAAACGGGGAAATCTATTCAAACCACACAGACATTTATGATTTTGATTTCCAACAAACATGATGTGCTAATTAGGCCAGATATTAGCATACGATGCTTATGCTGCACTGTGACCGTCCAACAAAATGATGGTCTTCATTAGATGTTAATCACCTTCTTAGCTAACAATCGGACATGTGGGAAGATGAAAAAGCAAAATGGATGCATCTGCATAGCCGTTTGTGTTGTGGCTTCACAGTGGAGCGAGTACACCTATTCAGGCATTGTGCGTTTCTGTAATGGGAAATCTAAAAGTCTAATATCTTCCATGTCAGAGGGTCATTACATCTGGCACTCAGCTGGAATCATTGTCAAATGTGTCCATTCATCAGCTTCAGGAGCGCAAATACCACACTTTTACCACGTGACTACTAATGAATGGAGTAAGAATCAAGTATCTGTGTGTCATAAACACACCGATGAGCTGCAGCTACAATTTCATCTCATAACATGGACACGTCCTCATTGGTGGGCGCCTGTGGTTGAGTCTTCCTGTCTTTATGTCAGCTTCCAATGTCCAAAGCTGGGAATGATTTTTTTCAAACATTTCATACAGTTATTTTTTACAACACATTATAAATTTATTTTTGACTTCCTTCCATCCATTATCTATACTGTTTATCAGTGTTAGGGTTGCTGTGGGCCTGGACAACACAGTGCAAACAGTATATCGGGCATTGGTCAAAAGTCCTGGTCCACCTATCCAACCTGGTGTTTGGTGTTCTTTTTCCCAGCAGTCATTCTGACAGTAAATAGTGATAAAGTAAAACAAATCCAGGTGTTATCAATGACATTAATTAGGGCTCCATTCCATTTCGGTTGAAGAGAGCCGCGTTCCAAGGGAGGTCACACTAAATCCTGGACCCTTTAGGCTATAGAAGCTGTTCTTTTCTGATTTTTAATACTGCAGACACATTTCCTGTATTTTCTGGTTGGATTCTAATAAAGACATAGAAAGCATTGATACAACAACAAATCTAATGGGGGACCAAGACTTTTGACGAGTACTCCAGTACTGTATATATATATATATACTGTATATATTTACTTATTTTTTAATCTGAACAACACCAAAATCTAATAACAATCTGACTGGTAGGAAAATTGTGGCATTTTGAGCGCTGGTTGCGTTTCACGGTCAACTTTCAGACGGACGTACATTCCTCACTGAATCTTCATCAGTTTAGAGTAATGTTATGAAATGGGTCATTGTGTCAGTGACAGTTCCTGGTAAGCTCAATCTATAATCGTGAACCCATGACAGCTCCCATTTGCTTTGTTGAAGATCTCCTAATTACTGATTGCCTGAGGCCCATTAATCTCCTACGGCACAGACAATCTGGTGGGGGCCACAATGTGCACGACACCACAGATGGTCCATAACGGTGTCAGTACAGCGTGGCGCGTAATGTAGCATGCTAACATACGTGCTTTTGCGATGCGCTCGAGCATGGGTAATGCTGAGTCAGCGTGTGTCAAAACACGGCAGAGTCATGTCAGGCGACGTGACAGTGCTTGACCAGTTGAAGGTCAGACAGCCGCAAGAGTAGAGTGAGAGGAATATTTACATATTTATACAGTTGAATCAGGGAGCAAAGAGGCAGAAACATTGGCAGACTCATGGATGGATGAGACGCAGGGGAGTCCCTCAAAATAGCCGGGTGAAAAGGAGAGGTGGAGGGTGACGGAAGAGGGAGAGACTGAGCGGGACGTTTGTAAAGCGTCCACAGAGGCTGATGCGGGCAAAACAACATTCAGAGGGTCAAAGTCACCGAGTCTGGGGAGGGTTTGACAGGACAATACAGACAGATGAAAGCAAAGGAGGAGGGGAACCGCGAAGAGCCAGAAAAGTTTAAAGAGCGCAGGAGGAACTGGGGAGCCGAGATGGAAAAGTGGCAGGAGGGGTATTGAAAAGTGAAGCCTCTTGATAGAATGGAGGCGTTTATCAGACAGACAGAGGCACGGCACCCGAAAAGATCTACTGTACGCGTTCATCAAGATTTCAATATATGATTTTCATTCCGAAACGAGATATCTCATACATCACATATCCTTACGAGAGAATAGCCAGCAGAATTCTGGTAGAAAGAACAGGTGCCTTGAGCCGAGATCAGATCGGATGCTTTTATCTCCTCTCAAATGCAGAGCGCCGCTGTGAGCGCTGCTACTATCACAGAGAGCAAAGTGCTTTACATCACCGCTGTTGCTATGCAACTATCGTGTTAATACATTCTTGCTAACCTGAAGAAATAAAGGCCATGATGTTTTGGGGGAGGAAAACGGACAATGGAAGCTGAGGTTGAATCAAAGTTTACCAGCTGTCAGGGCGTCGTCCCAAACATGACCTACGTATGATATCATGGACGCTAAAAATGGCTGAATGTCTGGTCTGAATTGCTTTAACTCCATTTGAAACAGAGGAGAAACACTAAGTGCCTGCTCAGGTATCTGCTACCTCAAAATAGAATGTTTTGAAATGAAATCCTAGGGTTGAAATTTGATCCGCTCACCCATCTCAGGATGATGCCTTCCCTCAACAGGAACGCTGACTGTCCGCCGCAGCAGCTTGTTCCTGTGAGTCTCTGAGCGCCTCTCGCGCATCAGCAAAGGGTGTACCTGCACAGAGAGAGAGCACAAGGTCAACACGCTGCAACATTATACGGCTCGCACAGTCTTCCTGAATCCACTCTTTGTCTCATTATGTCAAGAAACAATGTTTTTGCTGTGTGTGATGAATAACAGAGGATGACAGCTGCGGCTAAAATTATCTCGTGTTTATGCATTCGAAACGTTTTAAGGCTAGACAAAGTGCTTATAGGAGAATAAAATAAACATTTTGACAGAGGACCAACGTGGAAAGCTTCAGCATGTGCAGAGTTCAATCAACAGAGATTTGCATGCCCTAAACCGTTTTACATATTATATTTATCAACAATGGAACGAAAGGAGAAACAGTTTCATCACATCCTTCTCCCGGCTTGCGACAGACAAAAAACACTTCAAAGTATGATATATTACATCAGAGCAGGGAGAAATAAAATTTGAGAGAAAGAAGAAAAGTATATAGAGAGACAGATAAAAAAATAAAAAAAATAAAAATAAAAATACAGCACACTTCTCAACGCTGCCACATTTGGCCCCTCAGTCCCTGAATTCATAAAAGTGAGACTTGAGGGAAAATAAATGGGAGAATGGCCAATACAAATCAGAAGCACTGCTGCAGGAGTACACTGTACTCACAGTTACACGCAAAAATAGAGCACATTCTACAAAATATACGTCGATAAATGGGCAGATCTCTGGCTTTGGCTTTTTTTTTTTTTTTTTTTTTTAGCTTGTGAAAATGTTTTAAGCTAACATCAGACTGTTGCAGCTGGGAATTCAGATTTTCCCATTTGAGCTCATCAAATCATGAGTGTGATTTAACATGAAGGCCCATACAAGAAATACGTAAAAATAAACTAATAACTAATGCGTAATGTGACGGCTTTCTCCTTTGATCTAGTGTTTTGGTTTTTTGTCATTTAACTCAGAAATGATTCCCTTTTCCCTGCAGTTTCCCCACACTGTACACAAAGATGTACAGTAGGTGTCTAATGTCAGAAATGAATTTGCCTGTGAGTCTCGGCTTCTTTGTTTGTGTTTTGACACAATACTCCTGCGTCTTTGCGTGCATCCCCCCACTGACTTACAGAAATGCAGCACGGGGACATAAAAGGAGCTGGTGTGAACACAGAATGAGAATGTCGGAGGGTAGCAGCAGCTGCAGAGTACAGCGCAGGAAAGTGCAGCCTGAGGGGCTTTGGGGCCAAGCCAATAACTGAGAAGGACAGTAGCAGGTCACCGGGAGACGGACGGTGTGTCTCGCAAGACAAAAAGAGCCCCTCGCTCAGAGGAAGCCCCGTTAGGATGAACCAAAACCAAACCGAGGTCTGCGTGTGTGTGTGTGTGTGTGTGTGTCACCTGCATCATAAAGGGCTGTTTGATATGAGTAGATGTGTGTCCATCAAAGAGAATGGACATCAAAATTTAATGGGGACGCTGATGCACTGCGAGCCACGAGTATTCTCCAGTAGCACGCTACATCTGTATGACATGCAGGAGCATACGGAGACGCAAACATACAGTCAACGCACATCCGTCCGCCCTGTAATCGTGTTAGTTCAGCAAACCAGATGATGCTCCGTGTCACAGTGCCGCCGTCGTGTTTATATGCATGTCCTTATACAACTTAATCAAGCACACACATCATAAATCAGCTGCCTGTGTGATTACACTTTATTTTTCCAGCCACGGTACACAAAAGTACATTGTGATGCAGAGCCAGCCCAGGACCAACATATTGCTTGTTGAGATGTAATTGCACTACAATCTCCTTGATGAAAAATATATTACATAGTATCCATTCTTTATGAGTCCAGCATGAGCACGCAAAGAGCATGTGTATGTTAATTTGCGGAGTCTTTGGGCCTTTATGTTGGAGCAATTATGTGCTACGAGGTTACATTTTGCTGTTTATCAATTTTTAACAATATGCTGGGAGTATAATGGTAGCAATGTCATGACATATTTAGTTCATGGGCTCGTTGGAAACCCTGATCTTTTTTGTTCCTGTTTTTCAGCTCGAGCCTGGAGGGGTTTTATTTATGGGTTGTAGTCTGGCGTAGTCTTCAGCCGTTTATCTTTTTTGTCATTATTCAAAATCATACTTGTAGCTCCAAGAGTCGGGGGATAAACGTTTACCGTCAGCTAAGACATAAGACAATGTTGTTGACATGCATTCATCCATTTGCAGATATTAGTGCCCAAAAAAACTGCAGGGCCTTCATGACAAACGCCAGGAGTGTGTCCTGCATCACCCAGCGCTCCAGATTGATGACATGGAATGTTGAGGCTGAAGGTCACATCCCTGTGTCAAAGGATGCGTGTCAGACAAAGACACACAGATGTGACAAACTCAACATCGTCGTCATTTGGAGATGCTGTCATATCAACGAATAAATGAAAAAGTCATTTTTCATATTTTAAGAATGCATTTCTTCTATATTTACACTTGTGTACCAGGTCTGTAGTGTATAGATTAGATTGTTGTGGATCCACGATCAGTGAAACGCACGAAAAAGCCATTGAATGTTACTATATATGAATTCATGTTGAGTTAGATATAAATATGTTCACAATGACGGCAAAATATACTAATAACCACTAATAATAAAAATAAGAATTACCATTTGTTAGTATCATTGTAGCATAAAAGGCTACATTTTGAAATATGTCCAAAATGAGGTTTGTGAACGGCATTGTATCAATTTCAACAAAAAATCAATAATGCAAACAAATAAATGACTGTACGCTAAAATGAATTTGATGAAAAACACTAGGCCTTATTTCTTTGGTTTGCTAATTGCTCTGAGGTCCCAGTAGGTTTGTTTTTAGATAAAGAAAGTTTGTAAAATATTCAACACGACATGCAATAGATTCCGTAAAGGCAGTATTTTATAAACAAGTGACCTGTCGAGTACGTACCCTGACTCCACCACAGGATGGAGGTGTATAGGATGAAGGAATGGATAACAAGGCCTCCATTAACAGTCACCCTTATTTGTTAAATTAGTGAAACCAACCATTCAGTAAGAAAACTAAGCTTTTTTTTTCTACACCTCTTTCAATTCTCTGTGCCAGATAAATGTAGAAAATCAGCACCGGAGTACGGGCCAGCACTCGACTCCGCTAATTGTTTTACTACCAACGAGCAGCAATAAACCCAAATTAACATCAAATTCTATAAACTCTTCATTGATCAAGAATGCAAGGTATTAGGCACTGTAGCTACATTGTGGCCATGTTACTTTATAGCATTAGCATACAGGCAAAGTGCTTGGATAATGCAGGAACGAGTGCTCAGAAAGAGGAACTGGGACCCAAATATAGTGAGGCGTCAAACTGGGACCCCAGGTGGTCTCACTGATGGTTACTGAAGGGACAGTAGTGATTTTCGAGAGGGTTTAAGTGATGCTCCTCCGTCCAGATATTTGTCTGTTGCCATGGAATCCAGAGTGGACAAATGGGCTGTTTTCCTGTTTATCTAAAGCACAAGTTATCAAAAGGTTAAAAATGTGTTTGGGAAGCACATTGTTATGTATTTCAGACCATGTGATGTGCAAAAATTACTTGCATTGTGTATAATACACAATTTTACAAAGGTTTCATTATCGAGAGGTCATCTAGATGCCAATACTGCCCAATTACATGGATCTAATCATTGTAATTTCCTCAATTGCACCTACTTGAATGAGAACAAGACCACTTATTCCCTCCCCTTCTGCTGCCCTGCCCTTTGTAATTCATCACTGATGCCTGACTCATTGAAAATACCCAGAATACCTTTCTACGCCATCCTGACACATCAGTCCGCCAATAAGCATCCCACCGCTTCCAGGGGGGGAAGCACCTGGGGGCTATTTTTATTCTACTTCTGGCAACACTGGATTAGTCCGAAGCCGCAGAGACGACATCTGGAGATATGACACAACTCTGCCGCCGTGGATACCGAAAGTGGGCACAGAAAGCTGGAAGCGTCCACAGGGAGGCACTGAAACCTAATCGTGTGCGCTAATTTGACACTTCTTTATCCTTGCACTGAATTTACAGGAGGAATTCCCTATAAAAACAGACACACCTCATGATTAACCTGCAGGGCGAAAAGGTTCATACAAGATGAAAGCCTTTTAATGCTGCTCCTTCTGGGAGAGGGGACAGAATAAAGGCATGGTCTGTGACTAGAGGTAAACCAGAAAGAGACGAGACTGTTTTGGACATAAGTTGAGTTCCACATTTCAAGTAGATTGGAAACAAGATTTTGAAACTGATACATAAAAAATATTGTATTGGTGTAGCATGCAGATTTTTTTGCCGTTTGTCTAACGGCTTTGTTCAAGTCCCTCGAGTTAAGTCGAATTCAGACGGTCTCTTGAGTTACAGCTTCGGGTTGGCTTCAAAACTTGAGCTCCAAAAGAGGCTCATAACTTACACAGGAGTTGGCAGTGGCTACGAGGGCAATGTACATCGACAATTTCACACATGAGACTGAGATGTTTGACCTTAAACATTTTAGACGTGTGGGTGTAGTGAATGAATCAAATCCACAGCCTTTTCATCAGTGAAGTAACCACATCACATATTGGACCCAAAGTCCTTGGGTGGCCTATACAGCAACCATTCACAGAGCCAAAATCAATTCAACTTGAGGCTTGCAAGAAAGATCTCCATCATGAAATCAGGTCTCCTGCTGAAAGTCTACACCTCCCAAGGGACGACGATAGGAGCCCTCGATATTTTGTTATACTTAATGGAAGAATGTTGTCTTTATCTGAGCCTACATGTGCGTAAAATCCTATCTCAGACTTGTGGAGCTGCAAACCTGCCCAGCTGGCTGTCAACTTGCTAAATGGTACGCTAGCTAGCTGCTAGCATGTTCATGATATTGTTTGACAGCTAGCTAGCTTGCATGGTTTCACGTTGAATAAATGCATACAAGTAGGATAGCATTCCTTCATTCATACCAATATATTGGTTTGACAGTAAAAATCATGTGAAACTATACTTAACATAATGTTGAAACATATTTGATTATCCAGACGATATTTTTCCTCAAAGCTAATATGAAACACAGTGCTTCCACTCTGAAGCCAACTTCCTGTTAAGGTGATGTCTTTAGTTGCAGAATTTCAATGTTTCCATCATTAGATGAAAACTACGACCCCCAAATCATTTGTCAAAGTTTCTCCACAGGAATGACTGATGTCTGTCCGATGGAGCAGAGCGTAATGTTATAATAGGGATGAAACGGGTAAAACGGGGACAAAAAGAGAATCTCCAAGGGCTTGGATATTTGTTGTTAGGGTCTCAGCCACATTTGGGCACTGTTGACAATGACTTGCATAGCAATCAATTTCTTCCAATTAGAATTGTAAATGGAGTCCCTGATGGATTTAAACATCCGTGACAACTATTATAATAAGAGGGATTGAAATCAATACATTTTTACTAGAATTCTAACAACCAGACAATAAAGCAAAGAAAACTCATCAAAGTCATCAAATTCACCGCAGCCACTGCACCGCATGTGAACGGGCAAGAAAAATGATGGTTGAGCGTGAGAGGTATGTTGGTAGAGAGAAGGGGGTGTGGGGGCAGGAGGTGGGGTGTCAGTGCCAAAGATGTGAAGGGGGAGAAGTGTGTTCTCCCTCAACATGGTAGGGTGAGATGAGCGATGCTGCAGGATGGCTGGCCCATATGTCAATACTGCTTCCTCAGTCCCAGCTGATGTATGTATGTGGGATGCATGTATGGTGGGGATGCTGTGTCTGGGTGTGTGTCAGAGAGGGAGGGGGGAGAGAGAGAGACAGAGGGAGAGGAGGGGGGGGGGAGGGGAGTGAGGGAGACAGGGAGAGAGAGGGAGAGAGAAGAGAAAAGAGAGAGATACAGTCTATAGTGAGTTTAACGTGTGTAATCCATTATGTCTTAACAGGACAGTGATCAAACACTGCAGGGTTTTAGACACACACACACACGCACAGTGCAAGAAAAAAAAAAACAGTCCATGCACATGCACAAATAGACAAATAAATGTCACCTGTGCGTGGCCACACACACACACACACAAGCGCTCCCTGCGTTGTGATAGGCAGCTGCATCGGCCAAAAGCAAGATTTGTCCTTCAGAGCATCAGTAGCGTCCTTTCACAGACAGATGTTCTTCCTCCTCCTAACACTAGAGACTGGCTACAATATTCACAAAACACACACACACACACACACATTTACAACAAACCAAGTGCATACAGGCTGACATTTTGACCATTTTTGGCCTTTCAGACACAGGACAGAGGGGTGATATTTGGCTATTCGAGGTGCATCTCTAAATAGTGGAGATCAGAACTGTAATGTACGAGATGGCATACGGCTAATAATATGACTATTTCCTGTTTGAGTGTTATTGTTTATGTTCACCCAATGTGTCCAACATGAGTTTTACATTATCATTTAACCGCAAACAACTTAAATATGGCCATAAAAATTTCACAATTGATTCACAACTGTGCTCAAAAGTACAGATGCTGATAAAGCTGTGCCGTGTTTACACATAAAACTTTTTTTTTTCTACTGTTGTACTGACTGCCGCCGTCACTGCCGACGAGGATATCAGGTAAATAATTAAAATGTCGATTGGAATTCAGTTGGTTTATTACATGCATATGCAGACAGAGTGCATGGTAAAAGTTCAATCTACCAATAAGCGTCCGCATCCCACAGACACGGACTTGGCAAACTCGGATTCTTCTTAATAAAAATGATAAATGGCAGGGAAATGCTTTTAAGGTCATCTAGATCTGGCAGCAGCTCCTGCTAAGTTGGCAGGAGACAAATTAGGCCTTGTTTTCCCTTTTTCTCTAGGTGCCTCCGAGGAATTGAGGGAAAAAGTTTGTCCACGATCCACAGGGATGGGCGAATTAATCACGCCGCTGAGATAAAAGCCATTTAATCCCTGGTATGTACGGGATGACCTTTTGTTTTGTTTCTGAGTCAGTGGCATTTTTTCAGTTAAATGGAAGCTAATAGTTACTCAAATACCAAGTATTTCTCTAACACGGGCTCGAGGGTTTAGGTCAGCCAGTTTACTAAAACAATCAACTTTTACCTTCTCTTCTGAGCCTCCCTACCCACCTACTGTACAATTTATTCCATTATTAAGCTCTGCACTCCCACTTAAGTTAGCATGCCTCCACCTCTGGGCCACACTTTGTGTGCTGTGACAAAAGTACGACACCTTGAAGCCACACAAGGTGCTGGAGCATATGGGACACAGAGGGAGACGTACGCGACGACAACACAACTTTTGACTTTGCACGCTAAAGCGGACAATTTCTATCTACGGTATGTTACAATTTTCAAAGTTGTCTCTTCACACTTAAAAAAAAAATGTGGGTTTCTTGCATAATGCTGGCAAAGTGGAGTGAGCACAGCAGGGACACATGACGTGGAGGACAGGGTATTGGTGCGTGGCGGTGGTGAAACTCCTGTCACCTCAGATTAATGTGAGAAGAGAGGAGGAGGAGGAGGAGGAGGAAGAAGAGAGGATGGCAGGCAGCCATCATCACCAGCCCTCTCACTCCCCCTACAGGGCACACCGAGGCAGGACAGGACCCTCACTTCTACACACTTCTTCACTTCTCTCCAGGAAGCCCCGTCATCTGTTCATGCCGCATCGCTCTGATGTTTGACGTGAAATCATTCGGGTGGTGTTCGTCTTCTTGTGTTTCGTTTGATTTTCTGGGAGTGAAAGGTCAGTGTGGTAATCTACTCGCCCCGTGCACAATTAATCACCTGTCTATTTGTCTGTGAGTTCACGGCACACTGAAAAAATTATATGGATGAAAATACGTTGTGATATAAATACGTTGTGATATTGAGATTAAACTGGGAACGTACTGGCATTTGATGAGTGGTGTTGACTGTTTTAGGAGCTACTGAATTAACAGCTGTACATGCTTTACAATATTAGTGTCTACAGTACAGCACAGTTGATTTTTTTACTATATTTGTCTGATTTTTTTAGACATTTTTGGATCTAATTCTATACATATGCTATATATCTAGGAGTCAGAGCCCAATGACTCCCACAAAAAAAACTGCTTGGCATTAAATTCTAATACATCACTGAATCAACTGTGTAACACTAACTGACATTTTCTGCTGCCTCAGGCTCGCGGCCCTAATGTTTTCTGAGTAAACACAACTCTATTTTTGTTGCCCATTGGAAGCTCATTTTTCTTGCTTGTACTGGAGAAAATTCATCATTTTTACCTTGTCATGATATCACCTACAGGAGGGCAGGGCGGATGCAGCAATAGTCACACGTAGAGGCAAATATATGACAGTTGAACAGACAAATGTAAACGGGCTGAATAACAACAGGGCACTTTTAATTATAGGCTCCTTTCTTCCCCTGTCGTTTCCTATTTCACGGGCATATTTTGAACTTTTAAGGGGATTTTGTGCCTGATACACAGTGGCAATATGTGCCACTCACTAAGACAACACATCTTGCCATACTTGTTTACTTTGCCAATTAAAGTGCCTCAAAGGTGTCGACAGGGCACCACGAGTGTAATCCTGCTACAAAGTCCCTTCTCTCCATCACCGGGAAACAGTCGGCCCAAACACACACAGGAGTCACATGCTACACAGGCACAAGACTAAAGACAAATCTCCATAATGACACGTTATAGACAAAAACAGTGCAGCCTCGTTCCCTGAGGCGACACCTCGGCTCTCCAGGAAGACGTCCCGCCTGCGTCTGTTTTTCTGATGGCCGTCATTCACAAACCAAAAACTGAGCGGCATCTGAATGGAGCGATGAGGAGCACAGAGACAGGTGGCCTGTGGGAGAGCCAAACGCTGCTGCCAGTCACCCCAGAGAGAGGGAGAGCGAGGGAGGGAGGGATGGAAGGAAGAGAGAATGAGAGGCAGAGAAAAGGGAGAGGGGGG
>OMNV01014678.1:39162-73128 GCA_900303265.1 Brotula barbata
GGTGGAGGGGAGAAAGCGGGTCTGATGGAGAAATTGAGCGGGGGGAAATGGTGGTTGAGATGCAGGAGAGATGAAGAGGGGGCAGAATGATAGAACTGGGGGAGGGGAGAGACATGGGGAGGGACAGAGGGAGAGAATGTGTGCTTACAGTGAAAATGAAGACAGAAGGGCAGAGGGAGGGAGGGGTACAGAGCAAAAGAAGAATGGCGAGGAGAGAGAAAGAGGAAGCAACAGACAGATTAGGTACAGAGTGAGAGAAGCAACGAGTGATGGGTCGATGGAGGGCATTGCAGCCAGGATGGAACCTGGAGAAGGGAGGAAGGAGAGTGGGAGGCCACGGGATGTGATGCTCAGCTCAAAGCTGTCGCACACCGGCGCGATATGAGAATCTGGCACTAATCTGCAAAATATCCGTGCAGCAATTTTCAACATGAAAACCATGCACACCGCGCCTGGTGCCAAATTTTGAATTCTTGTGTTCCACTTTCACACCAAACCAAGAAAAAGCCACGGTTTCTTATCTGACGGAAAACGCTCGACCGAGTCATCTCCGGGGATCACAACTCTAGGAGTGATCGGCAGATGGATATTGGGATTTCAAAAATTAAAATATATCCTCCAAGTATATGTGGAAGTTATGATAATAGCCGGTCCACGATGGAGAGCTGGCCACAGTTCAACGAACCAGACTACACGTGTTCTAAAACATGTTTATTTGTGTGATTACGATTGGCGAACACCACATATTTACTGTGATATGAACATAATGACGTTAACGTGATCAGAGGTGTCAGGACAATGTTTAGAAGATGTGATAGCATACAAAGCGAATGATTTAATTGGTTTATGGAGTAGTTTCGCACACCGAGTGCAAGCTTACATCATAACACACAAAATCACTTTTTATAAAATATTTCAAGATACATTTGCTCTTGTTGAGACGGCCAACACGGCGGCTAAGAGCGGTGACCGGTGTGTGTTTGAGATGCGATGCTATGAAAATATGCATGCGTGAGAAACGGGGAGAGGACCTTCACTGATCCATATCTCCATTGTGAAATCATACGGTATGATTGCTTTTGTGGCCAGGCCACTGAAACCATCTACAACGAATGGGAATAAATTGAAGAGTGTGTGTGTGTGTGTGTGTGTGTGTGTGTGTGTGTGAGAGAGGGAAGGGAGAGAGGGGTAAAGTGAGCCACCCGCTCTGCATGAGGTGAGTGACAGGCATGAATATTTAAAGCCCCTTGCCGTCGCCGAGGTGACGGCGATCAGCACGTCAGTCCTGCCTCCGATCCGTTCACAGCTGCTGCCTTATTGGCACAATTAGACAGGGTTAGGCCTCTGATTAATTGAACTGGGCTCTGCATTCAGTCCCTTCAGACCAACACGGGTCTCTTATGAGGATCACAGGGCAGCGATCTGTTCCTCTGAGTGATGACAACTTGAAATACTATTGGCAGCCATGCGCTACAGTAAAGTCGCTACATCACTCTGACTGGCCACATAAAGACTCTTAACTTTATTATCCCTTCAACATGCAGTCGGCGAACGGACTTCCGGTCAGCCCGGATCGTAATTCAAAGGCCAAACGCAGAGCGCGTAAAAGACAGTGGGACGGATGGCAGAAAGATACGATCAAAGTAAGATAAAACGCCAATAAAACTGAAAACGCCACAGCGTCAAATAAAACTACACGCGTGCCCACGCGCGCAGGTGGAGGAAGGCATCTGCTCTGCCTCGATAACGTCAACGGTTTGGGGGGCTGAGGGCAAATTAAAAGCTATATTGTCATACATTTTGCGGACGACCTGCCACGCGGAGATAAACTTTGCAACTCCACAAGTAAGGATTTATTGCAAAGTGGAGAGAGGAAAGCTGAGGAACAGTACCATCTCCTGGCGTGGAGAGCCAGTTTGGATTTCACTCACAGCCAGCAGCAGGTAGATGGATAAGGCTTCCTCTAGACGGCGTATCGGCGCGCCATCACAAACAAGAAAGATAAAATGCTGCTCCGTCGTTTTCAAGCTGAGACGACCCGAATATCCCTCCTCCTTGACACGGTTATCAAATTGTCTGGTGCAAAGCTCTCCGTGGGTAAGTTCATTTTGGTTTCCCTGCGACGCTCCCAGGTGTGAGTTTGTTAAAATGCAGGCCTGGAAATGAGCGAGATAAGGGCTTTTCTTCAAATATTTCCAGCCCTAAAATGTGTCATATTCTAAACTTAACTCTTATATGCGGCAAGTGAGCAGTAGGTTGAACTGAGTTATGACCATAAAAGGAACAAACTACCCTGAATGTCTTTTTTCAATGAAAGATGGACGTGTCCTGGTTGACTATGCCAACTAAAGATGCTCAAATCTAATCCAGACAGCTGGAAGTGGTGCATTTTACAACAATTGAGTAGTTACTTTTTTGCATTCACCCTTGGTTCGGTTTGGTTTCACGCCAAAATATCTCAACAAAAGCAGTGTGAAATTGTTCTCTCCACTCCTTGGTCAGAAATGTCTGGGGGCCGGAGCACAAACGAGAAGGAAGACGTTGCTGTATGCCAGTAATGTGGTACAAAAACAAAACTGGCATATACTCAACATATTAATTAAATGTGTTAGATGCCAAAGGAATGAGTGATGATGAATAATTGTGATTGTTTGTTTGAGTCCCAAAGCAGTGGGAAAGTGGAGAAGGAACAGAAAGTAATTTCACGATATCACTTAGCATTAAAATTGTAAATGCATGCAAACCAAGCCATTTGTTTCATTAAAAGGTTATTTTAGTTGACAAATGTACTGTATCATGCATATGTATGTACATAATAATATGCATATTCATGTGCATTTATTTGAAAATTTTTGTACCCTTCATTTTCAAATTCAATATATTCTGGTGCGCTTGCATTTTGTATAGAATGTAATTTCAAACTACGTTTACTAAGTTTACTTCGAAACATTTTAACATTCTAATTTGATCAAATCCTTGCTAAAAATGTCTCTGCAATATGTGTATAACCACAATAATCAGTATTCAATTTTCAAAAAGACATGGTGTAGGTGTTAGGCACGGTCACGTGACAAACTTCTGCGACAGTCTGTGTCCTGGTTTCTTACACGCACGCTGCTACACTTGTTTCAAACTGGCAGCTTAGCAGCATTGTTTCATGGCTGCTTCACTGACAGTTCCCTCACACCGTACGCTGTTATGGAGAGAAACTGCTGACGCTCGACAGAATGACAGGTTAATAACAGTCATTAGCTCTGTCATCGATAATTACGAAATGAAAAAAAAACAAAATAGCGTATATAGTAGAGGGTGTACAAAGCAGAAAAGGACCGCCGTTAGCGCCGTATTACCTTAGCTTGTTAGCGTTTAAGCTTAAAGTTTTCTGCCGTTTCAATCATTCTGGCATTCGCTGTATCTTATACCCAGCACATGGCAAAATGGAAAATGCAGCAATCAGTGGAACAAGAAACATTGATTGAAGATAAATTCTTCATACATTCGTACTCGCGCCTGCCCTCTCTATAACCTAGAAATAGAGCTGATTGTTTACAGACTGCTGCATACACATCTCTTATGACATTGACACAGATGCTGATCCTATCATGATGTAATCGCAAAAATGAAAAATATCAAGCAGGCCTAGCAGTTTACGTGTCTCTGTGAGAGGAAAGAATCTGGTGGACATGTTGTTATCAGTGACCCATCTTCCATGTAATGTGTAATAAATAGCTTTGTGAGTACATTCCAGGTGTATGGTAGTGGCATGGTACTGTACCTCCTCCTGGTCCAACATGTAGACCTGATTTCCGGGGCTCACGCGTACACGGGGGTTCCAGCGGTCGTGGGATGGGCGGTCGTAGATCGGTTGGTTGTGCAAGGGGCGGCTGTAGGAGGGACGGTCATAGGAGGGACGGTCGTAGGAAGGACGGTCGTAGGAGGGACGGTCGTAGGAGGGACGGTCGTAGGAGGGACGGTCGTAGGTGGGACGATCGAAGGAAGGACGGTCGAAGGATGGACGGTCGAAGGAGGGACGGTTGTGAGAGGGATGGTCGTAGGAGGTAGCATGGAAGGAGTGGGCTTGGGAACGATGATGGTGATGATGGTAGGAGGGGGGGACGGCACAACTTGCATCTGGACAGGAAAGAAAAGGAGAGGGTGGGTGGGGGGAGAGGCAGGGAAGAGAAGGTCAGTTAGGATCATCAGCAGGAGGTTTGGAAGGTTGTGACACGTGCCTGTGCTCGTTACATCACTGTCACGTGTCGTTAGAGTTTTCCTGGGCTCCATTGACCCTATAGGGGCCACTGGGTGGAGAACACTGTGTATGGGCACTGGATAAAGTATTGACTCAGATCACAAGAAGTCTAAATTCATTATTGGAATTTTATTCATCATTGAATTTGGCCGTTATTTGGACTGCGGGTAATTCGGTTTATTTTAGCTTTTGAAGCGTTTGACCGTGCAGCAGAGCTCTGTTATTGATTATTGCAGTAGTATCGAATGGTAAAAAACTTAAAAGATAAATTAAAAAAAGGTAAAAAAAAAAACTACAATTACAATGGCATAAATGTAACATATAATAAAATAAATCTATAGGAAAAATAGAAAAAACATGCTTGGAAATGCAAAAAATAACCATTGCCATTTTTAGAAAATTCTTTAAATCCAGAGATGCAAAAATTAAATTATGCCGAAAAATATGCAAACAACAACTTGATTCCATGGAGGATTATGTGAGCAATGTTAGCTAAATTCCTTCACATTTGCACTGAAAACAAAACAATAAGCTTGACTCCAATATGGTATTTCAGAGAAGCCTCATTCCAGGCTGAACAGGAATGTCAGCGAAGCATCAATGAAGCGTTTTAATCAAACAGTTGTTATTTTTGAGGGGAAAAAAAATGAATAAAATTAAGTGAGTGTGATTGAAAAAAAAGAGTCGATTGAGGAAAACTCACAAATTACTGCGCCCCTCACATTTAAATGGAAGCCTTTAAAAAGCCAAGGCAATCAAAAGGGCCGGACATGACTCCTGAACGAGGGCTTGATCTACAGCGAAACTCTAGAGCCACTCAAAAACATTTTACTGCTTTTATCACTCACACCTATAAACCCTGAACACCCCAAACTACAGGTCACATTTTATTATCTCCCACTATTCACCAGTCCACAGGATAATATCCTTGTTTCCTTGCTTCCTCCCATGAATTTATTCGGCTCACATGGGCAGTAATTCCTCTGGTCCCGAGGCGGCACCAGGGCTAGTACAGGGTAGGACCAAGTTTCCATCATACAAAATATTTATTGTTAATAAAGAATGAGTAAAACAGAGGTTTTAATGATCTTTTCAAGTGGAAGGCACTCAATAGTGAGCTCCGTGAATGTTTAAGTTTGCAGCTAAAAACCGCTAATTGTCTAATTGAAGAAAATCCCCGATCCTCCTTTGCCTGAGGCCGTCCTGTCCAACAAATATAATGAAAATCTATTCAGAGGATTCTCAGATATCCCGCTGACAGGCAGACAGAAAAACTCAAATGGAACCTCCTGTATAGGAGTATGAATTATCTTTGACATTATCCCTAATTGCTCGGAACATTTAAAGAAGTGTGAGAGAATGAAAATTACATCTAAGGGCTTTCTTTGTTGGATAATTAAAGAAATTGATCACACAGTATTGCCGACATTAAAACAGATGTTTCATAGGTAGCACTTTGAAAAATGTGTGGCTTAGGACCTTTTTAAATGAGGCACTTTGTCTTTTCTTTCTTTGCTGCTTTCAAAAGGTGGGTTTTTGTTTTTTTTACTGCCGCTTTCCGGCCCTTTATATATTGCAGCGTTTTAAGCTATGGAAACACACCATGCCAAATATCTACTGTGCCCATTCCAACGCTCACAAGACTCCCATGTTGGACTAAAGGACACAAAACCGTGTGCTACAGATGCCCAGAAGCTATTGGATGAGCAGTGAAACATCTTCAAAACTAAAGAAATCCAGCTGCCATGAATTACTGCCTCATGTCCAAAGACCTGAGAGAACCGTCATACGTACAACCATCATCTAAAACTGTTGAACCCGCCTACATATTCATGGTGTCCCAAGCCCAAAGACCTCTAACGAAACACCCCAAAAAACATTTTATATGAGGAAAAAATAAAGAGTCAGGGAAAAAGAGAAAGACCTCTAGATAAGAGAGATGTGGTCAGAACGAAACTCATAAAAAGTGAGACAGAGAGAGAGACATGGGGATACAGAGAGTGGAAGGCTGGGAAAAAAATAACAAATAATAACAAAACCGTCTTTCACCGTATGTTTATGTACTAGTTTGCCATCGGTTTTTACACTGGGCTGTAAAAATAAACATTTGATTTTAGGGAATGAGACATAACTACGGATGCAAAAAGCAAACATCTTGAGGTAATTCCCACATTTATCCCATCCGATTCTGGAATAAACAAAAAACAACAATATCCTGTGCAGCATGACTTTACTGCTGCATTATTATTCTGTTGGCTATTCCAATATGATGTGCAACATTATTTCTTAATATCAGGTGCAGTACTCTACAGACTACAATATGCAATATGATTATTTTAATCTTAACTTTTCACAATTATCATCTACAATAATAGGTCTAATATTATGTGAAATACTTGTGTTCATTATCAGTGCAATATCAGTTTATATTACTTTTCAATATCACTCGCAATATTACTTTGTCATACCTATCCTATCCTATTTTGGTCATTTTTCCTTATCTTTACTCTTCACATATGTTACTGCTTGTTGTTGTTGTTCTGTTAGGCACTCTTGCTTGCATTTACTCCTTACACAACTTTAGATTTTATATATCACATAACGTCTACGGTTATTTTTCTCATGATTTTATTTTATGACTGTAATTTTTTGAGCAATCGCTAGCACAAGAATTTTCCTTGGGAATTAATAAAGTTCTATCTTATCTCATCTCATCTTATCGTCACTTATACTACATACACAGGGATAACACAGTATTAATCTCCCTATAGTTCAAATCTCCACTCTTCCAGTGACATCCAGTTATATAAATATATATATATAAAAAAAATTTCCTATCACGTTTTTTCAAAACATCAAAACCAGATATCACATGATGGCGATTTCAAAACCTGAACATTGGCACTTTTGAACACCCCATCATACAGTATACCTTCAATGGCAAATGTCAACTGAAGTTTTCTACATGTGACAAGTGGCATTTAATCCATGTTGGACTGGATTATGAAATCCATATCCAAAACATCAGGATCAGAAACATCATGATCATCCTATCAGGTAACTTTTGAAAAAGCACCTCCTCATTTAGAGGGATTGGCTGAACAAGATAACCTGCGCATGCACGCAGAGAACCAAATGCATCTTATTTGACCCATTACTCTCAAAGAGTACTTCAGAATATAATCAGATCCAAGTCAGAGTCTGCCGTTGTTTCCAACCAGTATATGAGGAGGGAAATAAACACTGTGGGTGCTGATTGAGGCTCTGCACTCTCTCCTCTTGAGAACGAGTCACCTGCAGCTGAAAATGCGCTGAAACACTGCATCATGTCACAGCCGATTATTTTAATGAGCAAGCATTTCTCTGAAATCTCAAGCCAGACAGTTGAAGGCTTCAATAGCTTCTCCATTAGCCACAGCGGAAATGCACAACAGGAAATCGTCTTTTGTGCCATAATAACAACTCGGTTGATCTTTCAGGTTCCCGATTGAATTCCGAATCAAAGTATTAGGACAGCTAATTAATATGGAAGTATGAAGGAATAGAGTGAAGCTGGGAGACTGGATTGTGAGGAAAACACAGGCTTTAATAATATAACGACCCACTGACTGAGATCCCACCCCAAGCCAGGCAGAATCCAGGCAGGAATGAACAATTCAAGGTGTCAAAGCCAAAATTTACTATGATAATCTTAATTTTTCTTGCCTTTAAATATCAATCCGTAACACCATGGCATTCTTGTATTAAAAGTCATTTGACTGAATTTTTACTTTTCTCAGCCATCTCCTAATGGGATTTTTTTTTTTGTGTCTGACCTGAAATTCCTTGGAAAATGATGCAGACGGTCCTGGGTCACTGGACAATTGGCAGAAGATACAAGGAAAAGAGAGAAAACTGTCTGGACCCAACAATTTTAAAAAATGCTTTCAGATGCAGGTATCGAGGTACATAAAGAAACCAACTACAGTCGAACAGATGCTGAAATCTGACCTCACCTCACAATTACTCATTAGCATCTACATGTTTCCATCGTTTTTTATCTTTAGGTGGCTGTTAGTACTTGTATATTTATTACACCCACTGCTAATCGTCATCAGATATGTAAAATGTTGCATTACTGCAATACTTCATTTTTGCAGAGTATTTACTTACACTGATGATGACCACAGTGGTTCAATGAATCAAGAGCTGATACTGATAAGGATCAGCTGCTGCACAGACGTGACGATGAGCACACTGTCTGTGAGGAAATATGAGGTGGACATCGCTCCAGTCTGGACACATCAACAAAAAAATTCAATAACTTGAGACTTCATTGTGGGATTATGTCATTAAATGTATGGCCAAGAAGGGTTGAATCGAGGGCAACTTGACTGGGTTGAAGATACTTCAAGACATCTCCCCTCTCATCCAAAGAGCTTCTTCAGGGGCAGAGCTGAAGACGTCTTCAAGTACCTCCAATCAATCCAGCTGCCCTCAGATCGACCCATCTTGGATAACCATGACCTGGATGACTGACAATCTTCACAGATGACAATAAAGGTAGGACATTTTCTGTTATTCTGACAATTTAAACTCACAAAAACTCTAAAGACAAGATTGGCATCTACGTCAATCATAAGAATGAATACATGATAATGTAAACGCAGGCTTGTGTTGACCTGTGAAATATCAGAAATCTAATTAACACGTGGGACTAAGGGGGGACACCAAAAGTATAATTTTCAATTCATTGCAATATTGCTGCTGTCATGTCTTCACTCTGAAATATTGTTATAAAATGTACACGTTATCTTGGTCTTCTTCTCCCTATTAGTTTATGTGTTCAAATTTCAACGAGCACCAGAGAGTTTACACCTGCTTCTCACAGTCGCGAAAAAACAGATGCAGCTCCCTTTCCATCAGAAATGATAAATCTATTTATTCTTTTAAAATGTAAAAAAAAAAAAAAAAGAAATCACACAGATGTGTCTCAGTTCACCCATTTGAATGAATCTCCATTCCGCTCTCCCATATATTTGTGGCCCAAAGACCAAAGACACGTTCTGGAGTGGAGGCGCCTTTCTTTCTTTTAGCAGGCGCAAAACCGGCAGTGCGGCCGCTTCGTAAATACAGTGAAGCTCAAATGCTTGGTAAATATGGCCTTAAATTATTTCCACAGGCTACTAACACCATAAGAGCCCCGAGATGAAGGATGTGTACGTGTGTGGTTGTTGGCCGACCAGAAAAAACCCCGTAAAACTAAGGCACAAGTGTTCGACACTGAGTAAGTGTGGGTTCCAGAGAAAAACGAAATTACATGACATGCTAGCGTTCTACATAAAGCCCCTGAGTCTTAACTTTGTAACTGTGCAGACCAAAGTCATGATGCTGAGATATTCAGTGGGGGATGGCAGTGTGAGTCATCCACAGCCCAATCTGCACTACTCTACTGTAGGCCTACCTCTCCACCCCCGAGGCTGACTATTAAGGGCCTGTGAAGCACAGTGGACTGAATTTCAATGAGCAGACCCCGTCTACTGTCTGTCCATCCGTACGCACCGGGCGCAAAGGCGCAGCTATACGTTGCATGAATACAGCAGTTTGGCACGAGCGGAATTGCTGAGACGCCGCTTTTCTCAGCTCGTCTTCCTCTGTCTCGCTCTCTTTCATTCGCACTATGATCTGCTCCCTCTATTCTCCCCGCTCTGTCTTTGTTCGTCTCTCTCTCTCGTTCCCTCTCCGCGGGCTCTTTTCTTTTTCTGCCTTGCTTAGCAGTTTACAAAGAGGAGCGCGTGCACCAATCGGATGGCTGGTCAGGCTTGGTCAACGTTGTCATTACTGGAGCCCAACAGGCCTAATGTTGATTTATACACATCGCTGAGCTCCAAAACAGCTAAAAATAAAGGATGCAATATCTCTGGGTCGCCCAGGGCAGAGAATGTACTCCTGCTAGCATAGCAAACCAAAGCGTCTTATCCCCACACAGTACACATTCCATTACTGTGACCTCAGCTGCACCAGTGTCACACATTACTTCCTCCAGAAAAATACACCAGCAGAATTCAGATGCGGTGTTGTCCTGGATGAATGTTTGTAGCTGGATGCTCGTAAAAATTCAGAGGTTTAGTTTGACAAGCTGTCAGTCAGAGCTGTGTATATGTAGGCTCAGAGCTGAGTCAAGCGGGATGTCAGGAGTCAGTCGTGGGGTCACAGAGGGAAGTCCGCAGGGATGAGACTTCATGCTGAACAAGCACACTGGTCAGGACTTCAACTTCTTCCGGAGGCTGCTAAATAGAAAGTCTGGCTCATTAGCCTAACATCCCTTATAGCCATGGTAGTGAGTTAGGAGCTTGGAGCCTTATAAATAATAATAAGCATTTAAAATCAGGCCCTGCGTCATTAAAAGGTGATGAGTATGATTTTTCACTCCCCTATAGCACAAAACGAGCAAATTATATCTGCAGGGGGGTTGATGGGGTCTGTTGATCGATATCAGTTATTCAACACTCAAAGCCAAGATCTCACCAGGTGGTGCGATATCTGGCTTTCAAAACTCAATATCCCGGCCAAACTACGCACGCAGCACAATTTAAGACGCTCCCGATCCCCAAGCTCACCCTCAACCCCCATCCCTCCAACCCAGGAATTACTCAGCGATACAGAATGGTGTTACGAGCAATCAAGCAGCAATCCGCTCTGAAAAATAACAGCAACAGTATTATTACAGCATTTTACATCAGGGTGGCAAAGACATTTCTGACGGATCTCTACTTTAGGTACTTCTATTTGGAAAATATGATGTTTTTGTGTCAGTTACGGGATACCACAAATGAAACGACAAACACTTTTGAGTTGTAGGGCTTTGGTAAAGCACTCTGATCTAGTTTTCTGGTTCGTTACATCTCATACATGAGCACTGCACATCTTCATCCTCATACCTTCATCCCTGAAAACTGAAACGTTGCTCCCCAAATATTAAAATTGCATTAGAGAAGGATGATCTAATGAAGGAATGACACAGCTATTTGTCATTCTACCCAGACCACAAGATACCAATATATGTTGCAACTGAAATTAGATGTACATACAGTCCAATATTTTGACAATGGAATGCAACAAGTAGGTCACAGACAATCTTGTCTCATTTATGACAGAATTAAATTGCAGTCATACCTATAACAGACTTATTTGACCTTGCCTCTAATACCGGTTTGCTTTTCCATTTTGTCCCTACAGGTAATTGTCTTGTGCGTACAAGTTAATATCTGCATTGTCAAGGTCTTCTAGACCCAAGCTTTGAAGTATGTTTTTGTTCATATCTTTTAAGAGTTTGTTGATTTCTCAAGTATGTTTGAAACATAGCCGTTTGTTTTTGGTGTGAGAGCTGGTTGACAATAGCAGGAACCCTTTAAGTCCCGAAAGGTGATTAAAGTTATTTCATCTTGTGGAAACAAGTCATTATCTTGTGTGCACAAGAAAACAAAATCACCTTTCAGGACTTTAGGGGCCCTGTAGCTTTTTGGGTTTTGACTGCACACAAAAATAATTACCAAGCACTCATGGAGGCCGTGTTGTGTGAGCTACTGTATGTGCAAATGTCTTTGCCATCTAAAAACGGTCAAATCAAACGTCAGCAAAGTTACATAAGATGACTCTACCTCTCCTCTGTAGTCTATACGCTACGCAGCTGCCTTTTTTCAAATCTCATGTATAAACTATAATGCAATTGAAATTAGCACAAATGGAAGTATGTTTATTTAGAGAAACAGGGAGTTAGTATTTGATTGAAATTCAAATAACAATATTCCCAGGAAGTAGCTGGGGAAAAGGACGTCTGGGCTGCTCTGATTTGGCCGTGTTGCTGCCACGACCCTGACCAGGATTAAGTGGATTAGAAAATCGGTGGATGGATGGATATTCATTGCGGTAACAACAAATACACAAAGTGCATGTAATCACACTGGAGACACACCCAGTGAAGGAAGTCAAACCTCTAGCCATCAGAGCGGGAAAATGAAAATTAGATTGATAGAAACATAATTAGAGTGAGACCATGAGATCATGTAGAGGGCGAAGTAGTTAGAGAGCAAGAGTTCGCGTAGAATAGCTGGGATAGCCTTTATGGCAGCCGAGAGAGTAACAATAAAATACATAAAAATACCGATGCATAAAAGCATGTTTTTGTTTCAATAAATAATTGGTTGAATGATTTTTTTTCTTACTTAGAAAGGAGCTGCTGTTGTGTTGAGCAATTTTTCGGGCTGTGGCACAAAGTGAGACCTGTTCTAGGCTCTAAACCCTGTAGATCATTCTATCCAATTGTAAATTGGGGGGAAAAAAATAGGATCATAAATGTTTTATCTCCCTCTATCAGGGTGCCTGATGTTTTTATATTGTATTGCAGCATTAATGTAGCAGTTTATGTGTTGTATGTAGGCCTGTGCAGGGTTCCACATAACCAATGGCCCGACAGCCCGGGGACAGCAAAGTTACAGTACATGCAGGGCAAGTTGATTGGCCCTTGACTGGCCAATCAATCTGAGAAGTGAGTGAGTTCATTTTAAAAGTATGGTGGCAAAAGAGAGATTCAAGGCGGAAAAATGAAAGAGGGGATTTCTACAAACATGGAAACAACTGCAGTCTTGGATAGAGATCAGATTTCATCAAAATTGTTCTTTGACGTGCCATTTTATCATGTGTATGAGAAAGAGTGTGTGTGTTAGTGTGTGTGTATTTGTATAATCAAGTCAATCACTATTCTTGCACTGACCATTAGCACTATGCCAATACTTATTGTACTGAAAGACCAACTGGACTGGACCACTGCAGACCAAATGTCTTACATTCATTCATTCATTATAAAAATGTTGCAGCATTTCAATAGTTCTCACTTTTTTGTATTTAAATATCTTTTCAACTATAAGTCTACACTTTTCTCTTCTTTTATGTTATTTTTATTTTTACTTATCTCTGAAGGTGATTGACAAATTCCGATTCTCACTCTCCGGCACTGCCATTCCCTCCATCACAGAGCAACCAGTCAAGAGTTTGGGGAGGCTCTTTGACACAAGTCTGCCAAAAGTCCAACAAAGATGTTGAAGCCTGGCTCATCAAGATTGACAAGTCAGGTCTGCCTAGCAGATTCAAAGCCTGGATCTACCAGCATGTGTCATGTGGCCTCCGTTGGTTTGCGCAGTTCAAGTGACAAAAGTTGAGTCCCTCGAAAGGAAGATCGGTGGCTTTCTCTGGAAGTGGCTGGGCCTTCCGCCTAGTCTCACCAGCGCAACACTGTATGGGACCAGTAACACCTTGCGGGCTTTAGATACTTCCCAAAGACCCGGGTCAGCAAGGCCCAGAGCATGGAGGGACACCATCTAATCCAGGAAGAGGTCCGAGCAGGCGTGGAGAAAGAGCGAGTGAGCAGGGCGGTGGGTCTCAGGCAGCAGGGAGCATGGACAAGGTGGGAGAGTACGCTGCAGCGCAGGATTACCTGGTCAAACATCATCACATCCTGTTCCTTGTGCTAGCAGTCTATGATTCCCTACCAAGCCCCAAAAACCTTCATGTCTGGGGAAAGAGACACCTCTCTACCTTCTTCGCTCTGGATGTGGAGGTCGATCTCGGAAAGCAGCTGAAGTTTCCACAGCACATCACAACAACAGAAACACAAAGTACCAGGAACTGGTGGAGAAGTGCCAGGATAGAGGTTGGAAAACATTCTATGAGCCCACAAGAGGTGGGCTGCAGAGGCTTGGTAGGACGCTCACACTGCAAAGTCCTCCGTCGATTGGGCTTTACCATGACGGCCATTCAATCCATGAGCGAAGCCTCAGAGAAAGCCACTAGGTGGCTTTGGATCAAAAGGGCTGATCTCTGGGCGGTTGCTGCCGGGACGCAAGTCAGGACTTGATCAACCCCAGCTGGGTCACCTGGGAGAGGGTGTCTGATGTTGTGAGACCCAAAATACCCGAGGACCCAAGGTCACATCGCTAATGATGCGTCCCAGCCCATCCAGATGTATCTTGCATAATGTAACAGTAAAATTACATCAAATCAAATCCTTTTTTTTCTTCTAATGTAGATTATTTGTTGATTTAAGGGTACTTCACTTTTTGGTAAAAATAGTTACTTTCATTTTTTGGCTGCCAGGCCAGTGAAAATGGCCATATGGCCAGTAAAACTCTGATCGACTGGCCAAGAGGACCAGTGGGGAAAAATGTTACGTTGAACCCTGCTGTGTCTGCATGTGTCAGTTTTCTGCCATACTGTACACTAATAAATTACTACTCGAATATAAAAATCTCTGATGGTGCTCCAGTCCAATAGGTGGCAACAACACTGTGAAGAGAGCTTAAATATCGCAACAACAAAAACCTGTGAGACAACAACACACTGGTTTGTGGAGTCACCGGATGACACCGATGTTAGCATGATGGCAAAGTAACATAACGTAACATTTGTCACATCTACTGTTACTGGCATGGTTTCAGCACACATTTTTATGCAGAATTACACTGATTGTGATTAGTCTTGATCTTTAGATATGATGGTATACTGTGCTCATCGCTAGAAAAAAGAAAATTGCCCCATGTGAACATGTAGCTAAATGAATTATGTTTAGCCAACAGATAAGATATTATGCCACGCCACCTGCAGAATTTTATATGTACTGGACTGCTGTAGGGTTAATTCTCATTTAATTGACTATGAAGCAAATTTTCTACTACCAGCTTGGTGGCTAAGATAACTAGCTGCCCCCACTGCAGTTTTTCAGTTAATTGCCTAAGCTTAGACATCAACTTTTTTTCTCTTGAGCCCCTTTATTTCCATTGGTGCTTCATTTCTTTTTTTTTTTCTTTTTTTGGTAGGTGTTAACCCTAAAGTTAACCATAAAACATCAACTGTCTCAAAATGAAAATAACTGATGATTTAAATATATATATATATGGGTAGGTTTGAAAATGCCATTTAAAATAAACTACTCAGTTATTAAGGGCTAAATCAGTAGATTATTCGATTATCATAATAAATGTTGGTGACAATCATAATCACAATGGAGTTCTCGAATACAGGAGAAATAAGTGGGACTTACCGACGCGAAAAAAATAAGATAAAATATACAGACAACCTAAAGATAGACACCGTATAAGCAATTATTTGCATGCATGTGAGGGTTTGAGTGTTCTCTCAGTATAGAAAAATATCAGTCAAACTACTGTGAAAGTCAAGGCAAAAGCTTTGATCCCTTATTAATTTCACCTACTACAATGAATCCACTTCAACCGTGGAGAGGAGACGTTAGATGAGAGGGGGTGGATGAGGATAAGGGATGCGTATGTGTGTGTGTATGAGAGGGAGAGAGAGAGATTAGAGGGAGGGAGAGAGAGTATTCTCACCTATCAGATCATTCACCCAGCCCTCGCGCTGCGCGTCCCAGGTTCCCCATTGCTCACCCAAAGTGTCCACACGGCGTCACTGTTGCTGCGCTGCTAGCGCCTTGAATCCACCCCCAACTCCACCACACAGGAAACAAGGTTACTGCCCAAGAGATGTCACTTCCGAAACACCCACTCCCGCTCGCTTGCTCGCGCTCGCTCCCTCACGCCCCCAGCCTATTGCCATGACAACCGAGAAAAGAATAGAATATAAGTGAGTGTTAAAGAGACAGAGGGATCAGAGAGACAGGGGAAAGAGAGATGGAGACAGAGAGAACGAGAGAGAGAGAGAGAGAGAGGAGAGAGAGGGAGGAATAGTGGGGAAGAGTAAAAGATAGAGGAGCAACGGCAGGGAATGGACAGAGAGAGAGAAAGAGTTGAATGAGTAGGCGGGGAAAGGATGGATGACAGAGGAGAGGGTGAGAGAGACTGAGAGACAGAGAAACAGAGCGGGTGGGAGGGAGAGAGAGAGAGAGAGAGCGAGGGCATGTGGTGGGATGAGATTGGGGAAAGGGAAGAGGAGAGAAGTATAGATGCTGTGGATGCCGTGAAGATGAAGAGAGAGAAATGAAGTGATGAGAGGAGGAAAGGAAGGGAGGAAGGAAGGAGGACACTTTTTTGGGAATACAGAGCCCACATCTTGTTCCCATAGCAACACAGCCATCCATGAAATACTGACTTGTTTCTCCCTCCCTCTCTCTCTCCCATCTTCTCTCTGTTTCTGTCTCTCCGTCCCTCCCCCTTTCTCTTTCCATTTCTAACTGTATATATATATATATATTTATACGTATATATATCTATATATACAGTATATACACACTGAGTGTAAGTTGGCACTGAGTACTGTATATATACAGTATATACGTGCCGGAATCCAAGATCTGCAACCTTATCAAACACATCAAAAGGTCCCAAAATATACCATCCATGTATTTCATCGCAGATTAACCATATGACACTCACAGTAGCAGTGCTTAAATCACGAGTAACTTGTGCAGTGTGCGGGTATATACTGTACATGCTGCCATGTACATTATCTGATTAGGTGGGTGAGCGTAGCCATCATCCCGCTATGAATCCAAATGAAGTCCAACTTTCTGCACTAACTCCTGGCAGGCTCTTCTCGAACACCCCCCCTCCCTTTCCCATCCATCGCTCCCTTCCTCCTCTTGCCCATCTGTTTGCCAGTCCTCTCTCTCTCTCACTCTCTCTCTCCTGACCCTGCTGTAAATGTTTTATCTCAGCCTCCCTGCCTTTTCTAGCCTCCCGTATCAATTTTGCTGTATTCGGCCCCGTCACTTATCCATCTCTTCATCTAAAATATTCTTCTTTTTGGCTTGTAAAACTAAATTATCCACTCCTGGTGGCGTTTTGTCGTTTACCTCTCTCTCTTGTTCTCTCTCACTCCTCCATCTTCTTTCACAGTAATTCTATTTCAGGATACTTGCCATGTTTTACTATCTCCCAAAATCCAAATTCACCCATGACTTTCAGTCTGCTCTCCTCATATCGTCAAATATGTGTCTTTTCTTTTCTGTCCTTCGACACAGATCTCTCTCTCATTCGCTCTCTCTGCCAAATAAGCACCTCATTAACTGGCATTACTGAAGAAAACCCATGTACCCATGTAAGCATAGACAGATTCTAAGTAACAGCTTCTAACTGATCAATTCATTTCAATGTTTCCTTCTGTGTGGCTTTTGTTTTGGGCACTTTGGTCTTCATCTACGAGATGACTTGGGTGGAATGAAAACTGTGGCCAGTAATAGCTCAAATGGCCTCAAGATGTCCCTGTTCATGATGTCCCATTCATTTGCATTCTCTAGTGTGAGTCTGAATGAGTCTTTCATATTTGGGGGAAACTGTAGCCACACTGCATAAAGCCAGAAGCAACACGGCACTTTGATACCACTGTCTGCCGAAACAGAACATATACAGTACGTATTCAGATACACTCGCTTCATTCAGAAATCTATTTTCTATCCTCTGCTTTAACTTTTGCTGGGCTGTTTTTGCAGGCAAGCCACAAGGAGCACATTTGCACACACACACAAAATGATAATATTTAGTTTGGAGTTTTTTTCTTCTCACAGCTGACATCAATGGTAATGGGGGGTAATAACAGTAAGTTGGTGAAAAACAATCCTCACAGATCAATGTCATAAGGTTTACAGCGAACTTCCTTAATCTTTAGTGCTGTTGTGGTGTTAGTGGATTAAGGAATAACAGTCACCTGAATAGAAAAAAAGTGAAACTAACAGGCAACAGTGAGATGCACATTTACGCAATTGCCATGGAGTCGGATTTTGGTACCTGAAACCAGTTTATTAGATTTTTTTGTGTTTACCATGGAGACAACGCTTGTGCATCCACAGTTTTCTCTCTTCCCCTCTCCTATTTTATCATCTTTTGCTATTGCCACGTGACGCAGGACTGCCTGCACCATTTTCCTGGGTATGTCAGGTCAGACACGGTTTATAAGAAAAATCCTATACAGCTATATGACTGTGACAACTCTAAGAAACTGTAAGAATGTAAGGAATGTTGTGAATGATCTACGGCTGCGCTCTCAAGCTGCAGCACCACTGAGCGCCCTCATCGAAAACAGACTCTCAAAAAGCATTCTCTTCTCTGATTGGATGCCAGCAATGTGAAAGATGCTGTGAAAGAGAAACAAACGATCGATGCTCAATACTCTCAATACTTGATACTTCATTGGTGTGTCTAACAGATGCGTTACATTTTAGAGAAGTAAGTAAAGGGATAAATCAAAAACAAAGCTTTCAGGCCTGTTAAGGACCTACGGGTCCTCGTGCATTGATGAAATGAAACTACTATTTTACCTTAAGGTCTGACCAATACCGATTTTCTATCAATATCGGCCGATATTGGCTTATTGCAGATGTACAGTATCATATCCATCTGTATATTTGCCAATATCAAAACTTTTTTAAGGCTGAAAAAGACACTTCGATTAGTAATATATGATATATATTTATAGATATATGTATAAATATACAGTATATACACATATACATTTGTGTTTGTGTATTTGCAATAACTAAAAAGTGAAGTGAAGTTTACCTTTCAGTGCACTGATGACAAAAATTGAACATATCTTGCAAAAAACAAATGTATTTACTCTGTAATAATTCTATATTTCTATATGTGTTTGTTTATTTAATCTCTAATAAGTGAAATGAAGTTTACTGTTCAGCGCACTGATGTTTGGATAATTAGGTTTGTTGAAATGTAAAAAAAAAATAAAATGTGTTCATGTATATATTCTGTAATATAGTCAATATACGGACAACAGAATGTCTACTCATCTTTATCCGCCACAAAAATCTGATATTGTCTGGGCCCTATATTACACAATGAAAATGAGGGGAAACATTTCCATCTACATCTACAAACCCTGAAGTGTTTGATTTATTTGTTAAGATCAACATAAATGCATAAAAACGGAGAGCTTCATATCCCAGCCGTGAGTTATCTTTCATTGAACTGAACTCTAAAGGCGGACATAAATACAGATGAATGACAGCAGCAGCTTCAGACCATTCAGGCTCGGCCAGTCACAAAGTTAGCTTTGCCTGGTTTAACTGTGCTGTAGCTTCCTCTTACAGTTTCCCTCTCTGCTGCTCTCTCGTCACTCTCTCGTTCTCCCACTCGCTCACACTCACTCCCACAACTCTCCTTGCCTCTCTCCCTCTTTCGCTCACACTCTCTTTCATTCTGCCTCTATCTCTTCTTCGGTTACCAACGTCTTCTACCCACACTCGAGCCGTGTCTCCAGCCAAATGCCAAGTAAATCTTCACCCAGTCTTTTAAAATGTCACAAAAATGTGACCTGTTTCTTTCCACCTACAGTAAAGATGTAATTTCTTACTTGGCAATGAACAAATCGTTGGGAAAGAGAAAAAAAACTTGTCTGGATAAATCTATTAGTTTAGGTCATTTACATCAAAAATGTGACATAATGTCTATTCCTTTTTAAGAAACTGAGGCGATTTTATTCAAATTTCCTGCCGCTTTTAACAGAGCTCGGCATTTCATAATCCACAACAAAAGGACAGATAGAACTCGGCTCCTCTCTCTCTTTAATACACTCACTCTGTCTTTAAGTACACTCATGCATTTTCATTCTCGCTCACACACTCCACTCGCCTCCCTCTCTCCCTCTCCAACTTTCGGTTTCTCCTGCATTTTGCTCTTAACAGCCAGACAGTCTACGGAGGAAATTCTCCCGGTTGCTCTGCGAAGCTCTTTTCACTCAAGGTGTGAATAAATAAGCACAGTGGAGGGAAAGGAGATGCTGGACATCTCTCTTTACTGCTGCTTCTTTCAGAGGTGGAGTTCTGCCTTTACACCTGCTGTGTGTGCGATCTCCCGGCTGAGTGAAGAAAAGAAAGGCCAGTCAAATCATGTGTGTGTATTAGATCGAACTTCCCCTCATAATTTTTTATTTGCAAGTCTGGTACAAAGTTTTGTGTTTAAGTGCAACCGCAGACATTTGTCGCTATCTGAGAGCTTCTCAATGTCAATTGCAGCAGGATCGGAGGGGTGAATGCCGTGACTGTAAAGCTACTTTTGTCATCTGGCGGCTCAAAGTTCAACTACAGGAGGTCCACCTATGCTGACCTGTTCCCGTGTTCACAGGAGGAAGGCTCTGGTCCAACGATTACGACTGAAAGATGCTCAAGGGTTAAATTGCTTGGGATTAACCTCTAAAATTCTCAGATAACGGCCAACGGGTCTATCGTCTTCCACACTTGATTGCATTTTCAGAAGCTTGAAGATTCCAAAGCTAAGAAGCATCAGGATGCATTCTGGGGAAATCTGTAAAAAGCTCTGCAATAATGAGAGTTTATAAACGTTATCTACATTTAATGTCAAAAATTGTTTTTGTGGTTCTGTGCTCAATGTACGAAACGTTGTAACACATTAAAGGACAACATAAAAGAGGGGGAAACCTGCCTTTTAGGAACAGGTTAAAAAGTCCAGGTTACCATGATGGATTTCAAGATTAAAAAAAAAAAAAATCACAAATGTAGAATAGAAGAAATTTTTCTAATGACTTTTCAGTGACATACTCAAATATTAATGTTACTAATGTGAAATGTTAAAATACCCCTGAACACTTATTCTTAAGGTGCACTCAATTACAAATTCATTTAGCAGCCAACAGGTATTTTAAACGGTTAAGAGGAGACAACTCGAGCGTTTATAAAACGCTTTCATCATGAAATGACGAACGCAGGATCGCCCGTGGAAATTTGAAGAGCAGGGGAGCTACTGCAAAAAAACGACGAATCCCAACTCTCTCACTACCAAAACACACAATCAAGACATACACTTAAATTATCATTAGATCCGTTTTTGATCGTCATTCAACGCTTTTTTCCGCAACAGCGTCCATTTGGCTTTGTATGAAAGGGACAAGACAAAAAGGATGATCTGGCAGTGGAGCGATGCAGTACATGAGTACAAGAGATTCACACGGTTTTTGTGCTTCATTTGCTCAGGAAAAAACAACAATTTGATTTGACCCTTAGGGAAGAAAGAACAACAGCATAATATATATAACAGCCACCTATATACTGTATGTTGCGGACGTGGCTACATTGTCTGTGCTCATCTCCGTCCGTAATTTAACACGTGGTGCCGTCTATGGTGGTAAAAATGTTAATGCCGTAGTGAAGAATACGCAGCGGGTAGGGTGAACATGTAATTTCACTCGTCAGGAGTGAGCTGTGGGGAGTTGAACCGCCACGCTGTTATCTGCACAAACGTCATGCGGCTCACCCTCTGACCCGTGTGTTTTTGTTTCTGTCTTTGGTGACACCACGCTGATTGAAAGCGGGTCGTGCCAAGCTGTCCCTGAGAGATAAAGAACAATTATACTCGTCTGTCCTCAATCCAGAGATAGACTAAGAACTGTGTCATTGTCCTACTACCCAAAGGGCTGTCACTGAAACTTTTCACTCGTGACGCAGCTGAACTCATATTGTCACGCTGTCATGTCTGAGAAACAGCTGATAGAGATACAAGGAGGTGCTGGATCAACCCGAGGGGGGAAGAGAGGGAGTTGTACTTGCTACAAACCAACAAAAAGCAACAGTGGCAAAGGTAGTACGATCACCAGTTTATACAATCAATACAAACAGTGTGATTATGCTGGACAGCGTTATACTTATTTTAACATCAGCATAGCAGGTTTTATATGAGAGCAGATTTCCTCTAACAATGAATAGCTTGGGTGGGTCACCCTGACTAAAGGAACTGACAGCCCACGAGAAAAAGAAATTCATTAGTCCGGGTTCAATGGAGTTTTAGTGTTCCAAGGTCTAAATGGTGTTTCAGAGACTTTTCCTACGTGATAAGAATATAATTGCGGATACAACCGAGGGGCCTGATTTACTAACCCTTTTGAGCCTGCTTCCTGACATATGCTGCACTTATGTAGTGTATTTATCACAAGGGCACCAGCCTAGAAGGTAAGGATTGAGCTGCTACCCCAAACAAAGCCGCTAAAGTATCTCAGATCTGAGCGGGTCTAGGATTTATCGTGGCAGTGAGCGATAGATCGGTGCAGATGTTATCCAGCTGTTCCATGTCGGATCAAGTTTATTTGTATTTTCCAATATAGGGTGAGCTGAGCCTAAAGATGAAGCTCTCAATTGTTGGGTTGACCCATGTTTCATCTCCTAAAGGCTCATTCATGCTCCTTTTATGTACAAAAAGGAATACATCCGTTTCAAATGATGTGTGGACAGAGAATTATTTTCCTCTCCTCAAAAAGTTGCCGCCACTGCTCCCACGACTGCTTGTGGAGCGCACGGTTTTGTTCCTATCGATAAGCTTTGAGACAACGTACGCAGATATAAACAAAATGAATGTCGAGTACGGACAGAAGCCTCCGTCCATATCCGCACTTAACGTCGAGCATAAATAAACCTGATGAACCTTAACTGTTCTTGAACTCCGTAGTGACCAAAAGAAAGAGACTGCAGATACTCGCAGCAGAAATGAGTTTCGGACATCACCATCTGGAGGTGAGTAGGAGTAGTGTTCTCTGTTCCTCCCTAACATTGCAAGAAGCCAGCTGAGGTGATTTAAGCAACGCCTCCGTGAAGAGAGGTGTTCGAGGCTCGTCCAACTAGGATGAGAACATGAAGCGGACCCAGACTACTCTGGAGGGATTATCAACCCATCTGGACTGGGAATGTTTTGGGATTCCGAAGAAGCGTTGGAGGATGTGGCGAGGAAGAGGGTGGTTTGTGTTACTTAGCTTAGCATGCTGTCAGCATGACCACACGCAGATAAGCAGAGGAAAATGGATGCATAATAGCAATGACAGCCTTAATGAACACAGCGTCTGACCAAAGACAGCAGGACGTGGCTATGTGTGCATTATAGTAGCTGAACTTGATGAAGAAATGTACGAGGTTTGTGCACATTTTAAAGAGACGCTATCAGATGTGGCTCTTGGCAAGGACTGGTTGTTGGTTGGTCAATCAGTCCATCTGTCAGTCCATCAATTTGGTCTTGAATAAAAGCTTGTCAATGGAGTATGCTGCAGGCATTCATACCCCTAAAACAATTATCAGGATTTTGAGATGGCTCGGAAATCTGTATAAAATCATCTATGACGAAGAGAATTTGCCGTAGCGTGTTTACTTCAGTTGACCAAATTGTCATGTTTCCGTGATGAGTGCATGAACGGTTAGAACACATTTAATAGGACAATACAAAAGGGGGAGAAATATGCATCTCAAAGATGAGGCTTACTGTCATAGATTTGAGGATGTTCACAATCTTAAATCTTGAAATTCCAAGATTTTTCAAAGCATTTTCTGTCATTTATGTTGTATGCATAAATATTATTGGGTTACAAATGCGAAAGCACCAATTAAATTCATCCAAAGTCTTCCACGTAACCCTTAAAGCTCACTCAATTATCAATCAATTCACCTGAGTTTAAGGGGAAGATGATTATTCTTATTTCAGCATCGCTAATATCACTTCTGAACTGCACCTTTTAAGCTCTCCCTAAATCGCAAATAGCACCTTAAAAGGCAGTGCCACAGGCCGTCAAACTTAAACTCACTGAATAACAACTAAGTGAACCTCCAGCCTAAAGGTATCATAAAAGCCATGAATAATGAATATCTCTGACGGAGATATTGGTTTTGGGAGCATTTGAGGTGAAGCCCATAGGACTGACTTGGTTCGGTCCACCTGGTCCGTCTCTCAGCTGAATGAGCAGCCAGCATTTTGAAACTGGCAGAATACTTTACTGTTCAGCCTGCTCTCCTTGGACAGATTGTGTTAATTCCTCCAATATTTTGATCCTGTGATTTAAAACACTGATGGCCTTAATTATGTTTACTTATTGGTAGCGTTCAGGGTATACCGCTTGGTATTATTATTAGTAGTAGTAGTAGTAGTAGTATTCATGGACTGGATTGCGGTGTTTCTTGAGCACTGAAAATGTATTCATTATCAATTAGTCCAGCTTTCCACTGTGAACATAATAACGATGTCAATTTGCATAGCATTCTGGTACAGCTGGAGTCTTCTGAGCTCTGACAGGATCTCTCTGGTACCTCGTTGTGCTATGAGACTTACCATCTATAACACTAAATAAATACATATAGATCAGGGGCAATGAACCTGCAGCTTGCGAGCGCATACAGCTTTCCCAGCTTGTGTGCGACACGAGGCGTTTATAGTCTATAGCGTTCTCTCAGTTTTATATTTTATAATAAAAAAAAATTACGACGGCTAATTAAGGATACTTTAGGTTAATAAAAATGAAGGGCCCAAAGTCTCTGAGATTATGAAGTCACAAATTTGCAAGAAACAAAAAAACTAAACGCTAAGCTACTGTAGCAGGCACACAGTACGAAAAAAACCTTGTACCTGTGGGAACGCGCGATCAAATGCACCTGAGACCACACGTGTGTCAATGTGCAGTCTGTGTCTGTGTGCGCTTGCTGACAGTAGTGTGTATGTAGATTTTCCAAGTGTCCTCTTGCAAATGAGCGACTTCATAATCTGTGATATGACATGTGAAAGAGTTGCTTCGAGTGGCCACAACCATGTACAAAGCAGACCAGAAAAAGATGGGTCAACGCAAAGACTGTCAGTGTCCCACTGAGAAAACCGAGGTAAGAAAATACCTATTATTACCTATTATTTGGCACTGTTGCTGTTGTAGTGTGGGTAATGCACCATGTTGCGTGTTGTGCGGCTCTTTGCAATGGTGAGGCTTTTTTGGCTCTTTATGTCGGACTGTTTAAACACCCCCGATATAGATGAGTAATTTGACAGCGATAGCTAAAGTTTGACTCGAGATGTTTGGTCGGTGATGAGGTCATTTGGCCGATTCAAAACACTGTAGTAGAACTTTCACACTGAAAGTACCTCTTCATAGCACCACTGAAATATTGCCTTCAAATATGTCTCGTAATCTCGTGTCACAGTGCTCCTTTGTTCTTTCCTGTCTACAACATGAATTAGCTGATTCCTGAGAAAGATGGACACTGTGAGACGGGCAGCAAAGGACAGTCACAAAGATCAACCGAAGAACACTGAAGGTGTTGAACGAGTGAGTTATGTAACAAGGTCCAACACCTGGTGGTCACTGAGAGAATTACAGCAAGGAGGAACTGAAAATGCCCTGATGAGCACAACATGGAAGATTTTTCATGACTGTAGTCTCTTCTCTATTGTTTGAGGTATTAAGATGTTCATTTTTTGGGTGAGCCAAATTTTAAATTGCTCAACTCCAACATTTCATTGCCCTGTTTTTAATATCTAATATAACAATGGCAGCATTTGATCGATATCTACATTGATGGCATTTTGCGTTCTACATGCTTGGAAGAAAAAATTCACACACGATTAATCTAAGACCCACGTGGAGCCCATAAAGTTCCATAGCGTTCCGCTAAAGACAACGTTTCTCTAAATGGTTCCTTGAAGATGCCCCAAATGTTCATCAAGGTACCATCAAACTTTATTAACTCATCTAAGCACCTTCTGTAGTCTGTACATTTGCTACAATCTGAAGAGCCCCTAAAAGGCCATCAAAACCCTTTTAATTTTTAGAACATGCTAATCCGAACATCGCCAAATAAGAGGTTGCGGCAGGACTTAAAGCCATGCACATACAGGGCAGTAAGACCAGGAGAAGTCTGCTGTCATCTGAGGCGTTGATCATCCTGTTTACGAGGCTTCAACTCCACACTTCTTATACATTCATGGATACACAGCATATCACATCACTGTCCTGTCACTTCCTATAAAAGTTCATGTGTGCTACATGCTTGCAAACTCCATTAACCACAGCGCCATCAGACTCATCGGTCTGAGAGACAAAAATATGTTTTCTTGCATGCATCTGCCAGCGGAGATCACACATTCCCTCATTCTTCACAGCTCACTTTTCCGCAAGTACATGGTGGATGAGCCATGCGGGCGCACGCACACACACACACACACACACACACACAAACTGAGGGAGGGAACACCTTGCTGATATTGAGTTTCCTCCCGTTTCCCCTGTCTTATCTCGTTCATCTCCATCCTCTGTCATGGATGAAGTAGATTACTTGTGGTGGATAGAATTAATAAGGGATCACTTGGATTCACCTGGAGCGGCGACCGCACGGAAAAACCAGGTGTTCTTATTTTCCACACAGAACGAACATGCATTCAAACATGCTCACATACACCCGGAGGAGTACACACATGAGCACGCCATCACACTCACACACACACACTGACATTTGCATACACACAGATATGCTGACACACACACACACACACACACAAAGAGAGACATTTAACAATTATGTGAATGGGTAAAGAGCGCTGCCAGTTCAGCTGCCAGAGCTCGACGTTGAGCTCAAAACAAATGCTGCAGCTGAAAAGGAGGAGGTCCTCGTCATCCACCTTTACACACAGCTCTAATTGATGACCTTTTATTTTAATGAGAATCACACAGGCTATATGTATCGTCTCGGAGGAATTATTCATTCCAAAAAAAGGCCCATGTTTGTTTCGTTGAACTCAAATGATTGAGTGATGTCGGCTGCTCACTCACACCACTTCTGCAATGCAGAAATCGCATACGGAATCACGGAGGTGTGGAGTAATAAAAATGGAATTCAGTGCAGCCTCTTCCATCTAATATCAGCCACCATGGCCAACAGGCGGCACTGCTGGGACAGAAAATGACCTTTTTATCGTGGAAATAGTGTATGGTGACCCGGGAGTCCACATGCTGCGTGAACGTGGTGGGACCGTTGGGACCGATCGTTCCTGCTGGCTTCATAGCACGTCGATAGCATTGTGTTGGTGATGACTTTCGATCGTATTTTGAGTTTCAACGATTCGATATTCGATATTTTGAGTTTTCGTTTCACTTGTTTAGCTCGTTCTATTGTTAGCTGATGCTTCTGTCTTTCTTTGCACTATCCCCTCTGCTGCTGTATACCGCAAATTTCCCCACTGCGGGACTAGTAAAGGTATATCTTATCTTATCTTATCTTATATATCATGGACCGGTCCTTAGATTCTTACTTCCAAAAGTTTGAACTGATATATTTGTACGCCTTCATTTGCTTAGACAAACTTAATTTGATTAAACACACATTTCATGACAGAATTGGATCAAAACATTCATAAACAATACAGAGAAAAAATATAATGGAAAAAAATCCAATCTGGTGGTAAAATTGCACACTTCTGATTCAAGAATTGCTGATTAGATTTAAGATTAAAGAATGTGTTCAACAGATCTTTTCTTTGACGACGATGGGATTCACTCCAATGTTTTCCAACACTTGCTATTACTGAGGCATTCTGGTCCTCGGAAAAGCGTCGCATGTCAACAACCGCACCACGTGTGTGGGAGTTCGCGTCCATATTCGCCGTAGGTGGCTGTGACTGAGGACACGTGTCACCGTGAACTCATTCACTCCTCGATGCTCCAGATGATGTAAGAAAGTGTGGGATTATGTCATTGCCAGCCACCCGAGAGCTCACCTCGGGCTTCTCCCAGTGTTCCACCGTGGCACTAATACGACTGGACGTACACCTCCCAAGGAAGCACAACGAGCTTCCCCAAAAACAAGACATAAACAGCAGGCTTCCAATGCACAACAGCCATCGCTGCCAGATGCAATTAGTTCACATCTTTACTCCAAATTCATGGCAAGTTAAGTGACTGCGTACCACCCTCCCCTCCCTGGAGGATGGGAGAAGCGTCAAGCGTATTTGTCACGCAAAAGTTTTGCCCATTCAGATCTGTGAGCCGGTAGGAAGAATCTGGATGATGAGATGACTGTGTGTCACCTTTAACAGATATCATCAAGGTGCCACTGGGCAAGGCACCTAAAATACAACAGCTCCAGCAAGGCTGCTCAGTAATCACCTGAGGAATACTGCAGCTGTGTCAGCCAGCTCCAAACTGTGTGTGTGTGTGTGTGTGTGTGTGTGTGTAAACTGAATAAATGTGAAGCGGGGAGAATTGCTTAAAAAGAGCAGACATGCTTTGCAAACCTTTCCTGAATAAGTAAAGGTATTAAATATTCACGCATAAATTGTGAGATAGAGTGTAATTTATCAGCCACACCGCAGCAGAATCAGGAACTCGTGTGATCCCTCCTGCTGTCTTTTGCATCAAATAGGAAACACGGTCCAAGAACGAGCGCGCGCTGGAATATCATTGCGATTGTACAAAGTGCACGTTCGGTCTTTGGGGGGCGGCTTGGCCTTCATTTTATGCAAGTCGGCTCTTCCTGTTTCTTTAATATTAACGCCACGTCTCCCCTCCGCTCTCGGTTTTTCCAAAAGGCACAGTGATGATATCACTCAGAAGATCCAACGCTATACTCTTTTTTTTTTTTTAAGAGACGCTTAAAGCAGTCACATAAGAGGATCGCAACTTCCTGTTATCACACCAGACGTTTTTTTTTACAGCAAAACTGACCCACAGCCAAATATACGTCCCAAGATAAACGCAGGTCAGAGGTCTCTTTTTCCATTCATTATGGAATTTATTTTTAGATGAATTGGGCAAAAAATCCATACTTAACCACAATTTGTCCTCGTTTCCTGAATTCTTTCCGGGTCACTACAGTCATAATTTTATATAGTTTACATCTGTTCGTGTTACTCTTGACATGAAGAGGCAATTAATGAAAGCTCACATAAAGATGAGCAGGGTGTAAAACGCTGGCTGCACAATATGTTCATGCTGCAGTGCATCACTTGGAAAGTAGCACTGTTTCACACACCACGCCATGTCGAACATATTCACACTAGAATTCTAATCTCATCCCCTACAGCAGTGTAGCAGCTGCCGCTTATCTTCTGCTTGTGGAGTGACCCTTTTGAATACATCAATATTATATCCCACAAGTGAAAACAACACGGCGTACGCTAGCTCTGTCATGTGGTCATTTTCCGTCCCGTTGCACGCGTTACATAAAACAAAGCTGCGGGACCCGGAGGTCACGACGGAGGTGGCGAAAAACTGGAAAGCGGCATCTGCACTTTTCACCTGTAAATAATGCCAGCGTGTGCCCGAGCCGAGAGATCCTGTGTGGCGAAACAGTGGGGAAAAATTCACCCAAACAGCTCGTTTCATGGCGCGTCAACCCCGCCAACCCTTTGTATCAGTGAGAGACCTTAAATAAAGCAATCTTACCACTTTTCAACATCTTAACAATGGGAACAGAGGGATAACCACCCTCCTTTGGATCACATTAAAATCACTCGTTTGCCAAAAAAATGACTCCTTTCACGCTGAGCTCTTTTTCCTCTGATTCTAAATGGCACTGGATGCTCCTGACTGAGGCGTGCGAGGTTCCAAATTTAAATCTGAGACTGATGTGAGAACGCCGAATTAAAAGTGCGGTCTTGCCAACTCGTGAGCCTCTCTCCACATCCATTTATACCGGTTTAACCGCACCTTGGAGCGTGCCTTAGCACCTATTACTCTCTTCTGTTACTCTCTATCCTATCCTTCCAGAACAACTCATCTCCACTCGTGAGAGCCAATCTAGCGCAAACGCACGACAGCCAGCAAAAGGAGTGCACTTTTCCTCCTTGCACGCGAAATTGGATCGCTTTCTGAAAAACACCATCATCACTGCCACCTCCCATTCTGATAATTATTACCCTCAATAAACATTAAGGCCACCTCTCGTCAACGCCGTAACAAGCCGGGATGTGGTCTGATACAGTAGAAACCTGCTAAAATCATGTGTGGGACCGTGAGAGAAGGAGGCTTAATTTAGCATCAGATATTGAATGAGCCTGCTAACCTTTATGAGGTCCTCTGAGCGGAGGTAAATCACTATTACGCACAATAATATGAACACCCACAGCACTGCACACTTACGCGGGGATTTAGGAAAAAAAAAAAAACACGGGGAATATAACCACAGTGTATATAAAAACTAATTGCGAGAGGCACAGCCTACGTCAATTTGTACATCGTGTATCAAAGCCTTTCATGCTGTGAAACCCCTCACATGGTAACGCAGCATTGAGGTCCGCTGACAGTCACGTCCAGTTAAAGGATGAGAAGACTTTCAGTCCCGCGTGAGCTACACAGCAGAATGAAATTATCACATGATTAAGCATGTCAGTAAAACAGAACAGAAAAGAACTCCGGCTCTTCATACGTGATCAGCAGGATACATAATCTACGCAGGCCAACCTCCACAGCCAGCTGGGTTCTCCACTCTGCCAACTGAGCTCAAAGTTCAACTTTACGCCCAATTTACCCCTTGCATTAAAATACAGCACCAGAGATTTTACTTAATTTAATGTTTTCCGTGCAGGTTACAGCTAAATTTGGTTACTGTCTTTGAATGGACGGTCCTATTTCTTCAACAGCGTACAAATACGGTATGCGGAGGTTTCTTCTTCTTCTTCTTCCAATGCACGCATGTAATAAAAGCTAAATGTATTTTGTGGACTCCCAAATAGAACTGTGCCGCACCATAACGATGCTAACACCTATTTGTCGCTGCAGCACACTGCACCTGCTGTAAATCTGTGTCGGCACAGGGATGCACAACGCTTTTCATTCCAGGGTGTCGGGGGAAAATGTCACGAGGAAAACACGATCCGATGTAACAGTGAACATGTTAGTATGTAAGACAAACAACTTAATGCGGAGGAGCTTTTACAGGCTTTTCCACGTTTTAAACGGATCATGTTACGGGTGGATGGGGAGGCGTGGCTTAGGTAAGCTAGCCGCTTCGATACCGTGCGCCTGCATGTCGAAGGCTCCCCGATTAAGACCGCGGTCCCCTCATGTTAAATATTCCTGTTCAGCATAATTGCAAATATGAAAGCACTTACTGAAATGCGCCGTTCATACTATTACCTATGTCAATTCGCAACCACTCTATTTAACCACTTTCCACTAATGCAGTATTTAGCAGAGAAAAATGATTTAATCATAGTAATATACAATTAGAACTCGCGGTATAATATGCAGCCTTTTGCCTTTACGCAGCAAGTCTACTGTTAGTCCCACCTGCCTCCTCCTCCTAATCTGATTGTGTTCCAACACACTTTTCACTCAGCAAGCAAGCTGAGTACCTAAAAAAGTGACATCAAACCCAAGGGTGTGTTAGCTGGCACCTCCGAAGCCTCACTGTACCGCACTGTACTTCTTATTGCTGTGACTTCGCCTCTGGCTGCTGCACTAAATCCATAACCACGGTCCGGAACACTGATAAGAGGGGGTTTACATACTCAAATGTCCAAAAATCCAGTTTCGGGGGGAAAGAAACCGATTTAGAGAAGTGCGGGACTGCTAGCTTACGATACAGCATAATGTTATTTCTCTTTTATCATATTTATTTATTTAGCTTCTCTTCCCACATAATCCTTTTCAGGCTCACCTGGAGCTGGAGCCTATCCCATCATGCACTGGGTGGATGGCAGAACACTGGGCAGGTCGCCAGTCACAGGCTGACACAGATAGGCAGACATCCGCTCGCTTTCGAATTCACATTCATGCCTACGGGCGATGTAGAGACTCCATTCCGCCTGACTGGTGCATCTTTGAAATGTGCGAGGTAACCAAAGAAACCCACACAAACATACAAACGGCGAGGATCAAACCCGGACTTCTACACCCAGGTGAGCTGACGTGTGGTGTGAATTTCCATGACAACACAGCTGTAGTGACAGCAGAGCGGATAACCGGTGCCCAAACTAAACATGAGCAGAAATGAAGAGTTCATTTGCAAAAAAAAAAACAATTTTTTTTTAAATTCACTTAAATTATTACTATTTCAGACCAACATCATCATAACGGGCATTACTGGAAATGCACAACGAAAAAACAAAGCAAAAACACACTCAGACACACACAAAAAAAGGATTTTTAAAATTATGAGCAAAATTAGATTTTTGTTTTTGCAATGAACTCTTGACTCATTATTATTAATTATCATTATTGTTGTTGTTACTGTTATTATCATTAGTGGAATCTGTTGTGGTCTTCTTGGATTTAATCCTAATTCTGAATTGCGGCTCATCTGTCACGACACCTTCGTCTATAATTCAACACCTGTCTTTCTCTTCTTTCACAATACCGTGAGTTTGAGTCTGGTGCCGTCGCTGTGTGGCCCTGCGAGGCCCTTTGGGCCATTTGGGTCGTCAAATGTCACCTAAACTCATACAGAGCACTGAGTGAGAGGACACAGGAAGTAGTCAAATGTGGCGTGTATTTTGTTTTCCTAAAATGCTGATGTGCTCATATCCTGCAATATCTGTGGATTGCTGGGATAATAAATCCAGAACACAAGTTGTATTTTATAACGAACAGAGATACCGAACCAGTCCAGAGGTCTTACGGGTTGCAGACAAAGCTTCAAAGCACATTCATGTGTTAATATTTAATAATAATAATGATGTGTGAGATTTTTTAAACAATTTTTGGCTGCAACGACTTGATATTTGGCGGTCCTTCCCATGTTTTCCAACGGGGGGACCACACATGCTGATGATGATGCCGACCGCGTCTATTGTATGTGACAGTGAGCTATACGTGCACACTTGCTTCGGACGGATATCAGCTCGCAATGCTTTCAAGATCTCACGAGCGTTTTCGCACACGGAGCAGAAACTAAATATTTCTCAAAATGTTGGCTTTATGGCTGAAATGATGTCTTACAAATATTTTTACAGCGTGCCTCAAAATACCACTTCACTACTTGAAAACTGCTGTAATTGTCGATTAGAGCTCTTCACACCCATGTATTTGTTTATGACCAATTGAAATGTACAAGAGGACCGGGGTGGCTTATCATGCTGCGAGCAACACTTTCAATTGTGTTCGCACAATGTTGTGACGCACGGACCCACAACGGATTAACTTGCTGTTACACGGCAAGCGGTTCAAATAAATCTCCGAATCTGTGCCGCATCATGAAAACATCTTCATTGTTCGTTGAAGGTCATATGTTTTGTTTTAATGCCTGCGCTGCACTGAGGTTAGGTTCAGATGAGCTGGTACAATGATTTCCATGACCTCGTATGACCGCGTCTCTCCACTGACGAGGGACTGCAGCAGCTCATTCTCAATGGCACGCGCTCAAATTGCAATGACCGCAAAACCACCGTGAACGGGAAACGGACTGAATTTCTACGGCTCCTTTATCCAAAGCCCTTTACAACGTTTGCCACACATTCACACACCAACGGTCTAGGTAACCACGCGAGGCCCGCTTGCTTGTCGGGAGCAATGTGGGGTTGGGGTCTTGCTCAGGGACTTTCGACGTGGAGGAGCGGGGGATCGAGCCAGCAACCTTTCGATCAGTAGGTGATCGTCCTACCCCCCCCAACCCTCACCGCCGCCCCACGAATGCACACGGATGCAACACACGAACATGAACGCACACAGAGCTAAAAATAGAAAAATCTTCAAAATGAATGGCTCTACAGGTGTCTGATTAAAGCCCCCAACAGTGCAGTGCAGTCTTGTTCAGTGTGGTGGAGAATGTGAATCCTGCACTGGGCAGACTAGTGTTCTTACTCAGAGATTGAGAGCTGGACTCTGGGGTTTAATCTGGTTTCAGGCCCCAGTGCACAGAAGGTTTTTTTGTTTTTTTTCCCTTTTAATTTCTGGGTCCATTATTTCACGGCTTTCAGCGGTGACCCTCATGTTTCAGCCCTCCAGCAAAAACAGGAGAAGAACGAGCAGGTATTTGAAATGTACTACATAGAGGGTGCATGTCAAACAAATTAACA